>JAEMWC010000612.1:240000-255000 GCA_016490735.1 Pachyseris speciosa | reverse complement strand
TAATAATAATAATAATAATAATCACTTTATTTCAGTCTCAAATGTATTTAGCCGAGCACAGATGCTCTACTAATTGGGGAGACTAAATCAAATCAACTCTAAATAAATCAAATCAAATCAAATGTTGGTTTTTGGGGAGAGGGAAAACCGGAGTACCCGGAGAAAAACCTCTCGGAGCAGAGAAGAGAACCAACAAAGTCAGCCCACTTATGACGCCGAGTCCGGGAATCGAACCCGGGACACATTGCATTGGTGGAAGGCGAGCGCTCTCACCACTGCGCCAACTCTGCTCCTCCAAACTCCTCCAAACTGGGTAACTGTCTACAATGCCTTGTCTGGTTGGCTTTTTCAAACAAGTTATAACAGATGCGCTTTACCAAATTTGTTAGTGGACGTAGTATTACGGAAGCCCAAGGGTGCCACTGACCTGTTTTGTTTTTCTTTCCCCCCTGGGCTTCCGTATAGTATTCAATTTCCACACCGTTTATTTCGATCGCGTCTCGTTTTGGTAACCACTGAAACCGTCAGCATACCACGCGAACGCTCTTAAGCGTCTTGTTTTAAGATTATTTTATCTTAACGTTAGCTTTTCATTTTGCAGGTATAGCTTTTTAAATAGTTATGTTGAATTCATTTACTACTAAACTGTGGCTCCCAGTGAGAATTCTTTCGGAGACTGTAAGCTCAATGGGTAGCAAAGCAAACCGTTCGAGAACAGCAGCAGAAATTAAGGACCTAAAAATGTCAAAAACATGATCCTACCATGCAGGCTATAAACGGTCTCAAGACGTTGTTGCAAGATCGCGAAACGCTGGGCTTTTAAGATGAACATCAAGTTTCCGATAGAGACCCACTCAGTTGGATGAAACTTTCCTTCGCTCATCTTTTCGAGATTATTTAATTTCAAACAGCACACAAATGCTATTTCGGTGAGCATTTCCAAAGACCTTACGTCGAATTAAGGACACCACTTCCTTCCATTTCTCATGCTATAAATTCATTTTCCTCGTTGTCATCTCCCAGTTGCTCTTCCTCAGAGGAATAATCTGGCTGCAGGAGTAAAAGGCTGCATTAGTACAACGAAAACAACAAACCTGGAAGAAGATTTGGGGAGCCAGGGAGCCATAAAACGTCAACACTCCCATAGATCATTGCTTATTCCAAGATGGCGGCCAGCTGTGAACTGGCAAGGCTAAAAGCGCGAAATCTGAAGTCAATTTTCGGGAAAATGGTTGCGATCTATAAGATTTTACATATTTATATGTATTCTATGAGAGGTTTGGAGCAATAAGCCACTGGTACCAATTAATTCATTGGTCACGCATTTTACTTTCCCCGCGTTCTGAAATCACGTGACCCTGTTTGTGTAATTTTACTTTCCTTGTGGTCACAATTAAAGGCCCACATTCACTCGATAGGCTTTGAATTTGTTTTGAAAAGGTTAATTCTGTTGTCGACCCCTGCAGTCTCATTGGCTAGATCTCGATGTGAATGGAGTTTCGATATACAGAATTTGTACCGCGGCACGCAATGCATCTTTGCTGAATGGGGGCCTTAAGGCTGTGTTGCTTCGGTTTGATTCCGAACCCTCATGAAACATGGTGTCAGAGGCCATTTTTAGATTATTAACCTGTCGTAAACGGATCTGTATGCTGAAAATTTTGGTAAACCGAATTGATCCAAAGCGCATTTTCTACTTCAAAGAGGCTCTCGAAATACAAAAGGTGCAAAACATTCCTCCGCCTGAACCTCTGGATTTGACAGAAGGAGTGAGTTGTAAAAAAACAACTGGAAAGTCTGGAAGAAAGCCTGCTTGAACTTCGAAATTGCTACTGCTGTTGTAAAGAAACCATAGACCGTACGAATCACCACACTTTTAGACAAAGATGGAAACGAAGCCCACGAAGCCTTCTCGTGGAGATCTTTGGACTGCAACAAAATAGGAAATGTTTCGCAAACGTTCGGCGAATATTGCGAGTCAAACCCAATGTGATTTATGACAGATTCCTATTTAATAGTCGTAGCCAAGAGGCCGGAGAGGGTTTGGTCATTTCATCACAGAACTGCGGCACTTAGCATCAACTTGTGAGATTTGGAGACAAAGAAGACGAGCTGATCCGCGATCGCATTGTCCTTACACCAGAAGTCACTGCCTCGCAAGTTCAAGGTATCACAACGACAGTCAGATACACCAAGCCGCAAACCTAGCCAAGCTAAACAGTAGAAAGGGCACTCGTCACGTCAGCGTCTCGAGCCACGCGTAACAAGGATCCTGTCGTGGAGTGTGGTCATTGTGGAGGAGAACACAGGGCTCGTCTTCGCAGAAAGGTTCACTGCCCTGCCTTTGGAAAGACTTGCAGTCGCTGTGGAAAGCAAAATCACTTCGCACCCAAATGCAAAAGTTATGGCCAGAGATAGCACCCAAATGCAAAAGTTATGGCCAGAGATCGCAATCTGGTGCAAATGTGCACAAATTTGAAATTGGAATTGGAATTGGAATTGGAATGCTGCGTGCTTACACATCTTCGACCTCATCCGAGAAACAAGTCGTTGTTACTGTGATGCTGGCTCCTGTTTAGTTCCAAATTGATGGTAGTGCCGACTGTAACGTGTTGCCTTCAGTTGAAGTTACAGATGACCCTAATATGAACACCTTTAGCCCTCAAAGCATCCGTAATAATGTACAATGGCACAAGAGAAGCAATTGCTGGTAAATGTAAGTTGTACGCCACTCGAAACGGAATGAAACACAATGTTGAGTTCAATTTGTTGCAAGGTAACTACACCCCTATCTTAAGCCTGGAATCCTGTGCTGCCATGGGTTTACCCAAGATTCTCGACTGTGATCAGCCTCAACGTGAAATCTTCTGCTGTACTAACATATGGAACGTCGAGCAGTTTCAAGATGTGTTTACTAGTCTTAGAAAACGGGAAACGTCTCACAAAATCCGACTCGATACCGCTTCAGGGGACGCAAGTGACTTCTACTGTAAGTATGTCCTCCCGCTGAGATTTTTGTCTTGCAGTGGCGGCAAGCGTTGTAATCTGTCGTATGCGGTTTGAGTCATTTGTCATCTTACTTATCTTCGGCATCTGGAAAATGTTGTTATTTTAACTAAGCATGGTTTCCCGTAACAGCGAAACTTGTTATATTTCACCTCCTCACCTGCCTCAACCTCGTCGACCTTCACCTCGTGGCCTGCCTTAACCCGCGAGTTGACAGACAGTTTACCGTGGGCACCGAGGAAGGGATTTGGTCCCTTCACACTCTGGTCATTAATCCTGATCTTTCTTTGAACAAAACTGGTATGTAATAAACCACAGTGTTTTTGCCATGAGTCCTATGCTCACTTCATAAGGACGGAACATTTGCTCGATTGAAGAATTTCTTGAACGGTCTAGATTTAAGTTGTATCGAAGGAGAAGCTGTAATCGAAGGAGAAACAAGCAAGCTCGTTCTAAAACTATGTGGTCGTCCCCGGGTAGCTCGAAATCCTGAAGAACTAATCACGAAACTTAATGTTTTGTCCATCCGAACTGGCGGGTGATACACCTCATACAGTTCGATGTAACACGAAAGAACTAATCACTCATACCGGGAACTGAAATCGTTAATTATTACCTAACAGTAGGGTACAAGGAACATAGAGGAACAAAGGGCACACAGAGGAGCGAAAGCAGTGTGCACTAGGAACAGAGGAACAGTGGGCACGGAGGAAGTGGGCACAGAAGAACAGTGGGAAGAGAGGAACAGTGAGAGCAGAGGAACAGTGGGCACAGAGGAACAGTGAGAACAGAGGAACAGCAGGAACAGAGGAACAGTGGGCACAGAGGAACAGAGGAACGGTAAAAACAGAGGAACAGTAGGCACAGAGGAACATTGGGCACACAGGAACATTGGGCACAGAGGAACAGTAGGAACAGAGGAACATTAGGCGAGGGGGAACAGTAGGCACAGAGGAACAGTGGGCACAGAGGAACAGTGGGCACACAGGAACATTGGCCACAAAGGAACAGTAGGAACAGAGGGCATAGAGGAACAGAGGAACATTAGGCAAGGAGGAACAGTACGCACAGAGGAACAGTGGGCACAGAGGAACAGTAGGAACAGAGGAACACTAGGAACAGAGTTACAGTACGCACAGAGGAACAGTAGGAACAGAGGAACAGTAAGAACAGAAAAACGGTAGGCACAGACTTACAGTGGGCATAGAGGAACAATAGGAACAGAGGAACAGTAGGAACAGAGGTGCAGTAGGCACAAAGGAACAGAGGAACAGAGGAACAGAGGTACAGTAGGCACAGAGGAACAGTAGGCACAGTGGGCGCAGAGGAACAGTAGGTACAGAAGAATAGTATGCATAGAGGAACAATGGGCACAGAGGAACATTAGGCAGGGAGGAACGATGGGCACAGAGGAACAGAGGGCAGAGAGGAACACTGGACATAAGGAATAGTGGGCACAGAAGAACAGAGGCTGAAAAGTGTGCAAAATATTGTCATCGGGCGCGTTTCAAAAAGTGTTCGAAACGTTTTGCTCCTTGCTAATGTGTTCATTTGTTATGTTTCCAATTTTGTCAATTGCACTTTTGCACTAAAAGTACCAGGTCTCAGAGCAGTATTTCTCTTCATGGCGTGAGGACAGCAAGTGCTAGTTTATTAGTTTGGGCATGTAAAGTTGAAATGATGTTTTTGCTTTTAATTGTTAGTTTAACAACTTGTAGACTTTTTTTTTTTTACTTTAAATTTCTTCCGTTTTCGTCTGTGGAAAAAATCTTTGTGTTCAGTCGCTGCTGTTCTTGTCCCAAAAAAAAAAGTTGAACAAGACATAATTAAATTTTTTGGTAAATGACTGTTTGCGAATTTCGCTGCCACAAATAAAAAAACTGTCATCATTTTCTTTTCCACCTTATTAGGTATATTGAGAGAAGTACAAAGGCATAAACCTAAGATATGACAGTAGTTTGGCGGTAGTATGATAGAGCGGTCTCGGCCGTGAAATGTTGTCAGTCAGATAGCTAAGAATGATTTCTTCACTGAAGTCAATCATGCCAAACACTAGAGTGTTTGTTCTAGTTTTAATGAAATTAAATTGAATCGACAACGTATTCCACCCTCCCTCTTGCCTTGCAGCGGTATTGAGTCTAAGACTCTCGCCAACCGGTTAGCTCAGTGGTAGGGCACCGGACTAGCGTGCGGGAGGTCGCGGGTTCAAACCCCGGCCGGACCAACACTCAGGGTCTTAAATAATTGAGGAGAACGTGCTGCCTTTGTAGTAACATCTGCAAATGGTTAGACTTTCTAGTCTTCTCGGATAAGGACGATAAACCGTAGGCCCCGTCTCACAACTCTTCATAATTGATTCTGAGGGACGTTAAAGAACCCACACACTATTCGAAAAGGACAACTGGAAAATATAGACTGGACTCTGGACTCTGGACTCTGGACTGGACTCTGGACTGGACCCTGGACTGGACATTGGACTGGACTTTATTAAACGAAGTTAATATTTAAGTAATAATATTACGATTAACCATTTCTTTTTAATTATTAACCAGCGGGGAATTTTTTCAACACTTTCAACTCGTTTTGAGAACGTATTTTTTTTCCAAAAGGAACTTAAACGAAAAATCGAACAATGCTGCCCAGGAACTTTAAATCGAGTCAAGTTACTATTACGTGAAAACTGTGACGACGATATATCTCATGCGTGCGCTGTCATAAGAATGCTAGGAATGTAGCCCAATTCAATATATTCCATATGTTAAGCGCGATCGCTTCGCGCACTATTACTATAATTGGAGAAGACAGGACTACAAACTAAGCAAAACCTTTTAAGCCAGGTGTTAGCCTGTTAAAGTATTCATCGTCATCATCGTCACTGGAAGAATTGATTCGTTCCTCCTAAGTGAACAGCGAAGCATGCATTATCAGAAGCAAGGATGGTCGCTTACTAAAGGGCAACAAAAGATGAAAATCATTGCATGTTAAAACTGGACAATAAAAACAATTAACTATCTTGACACTTTTGAGCGATTCCGCCAAAGCAATAGTCGTGGCCTCCTCTCCTCTTCATTTTCCACTTGGTACGCCGTCAGCCAGCTACGAGACGTTTCATCATGATCAGAGTTTGAGTCCATTTCGCTTACAACTCCAGCGTAGTTAGTACTTGTCTTACGACTTTTGTCCATGTTACAAAAATATACCGAAGAAAATTTAATCACGCGAACTCGTACAAGCTAAAATTTGATCAAATAGAAGAGCAATCTTATAGATGCCTTCAAGACACTAGCCGAACACGATGCACAGATGCATACGCAACAGGGAGGGAGCCACAACGCCTTAAAATTCTCTTGCTTTGAGATATCTTATCAGGAATATCTTTTCGTTTCGGAAGTGTTTAACACCTCTAAATGTAACGGAATAAATAGCCTTTGTACGAATTAGATAATCGTCCTTTTTCGTTCGCTAGTTTATTCTCATTCCATACAGTGCACAAATTAACTGCACAAGAATGTAGAGTAGCTTCGTCACTTTCTTTTCTTTTTCGTATATTTTTGCAGTTATCGTCTTTCACAAATTACCCATCGATACTGGAGTGCAAGCCAACATACAGCAAAAAAAACGTACTGTCATCAACCTTTTTAGTGTTATCGGTACAGTTACATTAGCGTGGTTTCGTGTGAAATGAACGTTGGTGTGATAAGAACTGCAACGTGATAAAAATGTTCACTATAGGGGTGGTGCGTTATCCGTGGTGACTAAACTTGAGAGTAAAATAAACAACAACAAGATTACAAATAAAGAGCAAATAGAGTGCTAGATATGACAATATGGACGTGTTCCCTCAAGGGAGCGAGTCTTGGTATACACCTAGAGTTTATATTGCAGTGTGCAGAACAAGAGCTCCTTTCGGAGGGTGTAGTGGTTTGAAATAACTGTAGTGATAAGAAGCCACATAACTTCATAGACGGACAGGTATTTTTATAGTTTTTCCCGTTTTTGTTGTTCAGCGTATATTAGTTTTTTTATATAGTCCAGTCCAAAGTCCAGTCCAGAGTCCAGTCCAGAGTCCAGTCATATTTTCCAGTTGGCCATTCGAAAAGAGTAGGGGACGCAGTTCCCGGTGTGGTGGTCTATCTCTCATCTGCTGATTAAATGCTCGGAGATATTAGCTGCACAAGCTACTCTACAATCCGAGGGTAAATAAAGTAATGTAATGTATCTGTAGGTGAGACGATTCGACTGCCAACACAGATGAATCGATCGCATCGAGTCGAATCGACAGCGTATTCCACCCTCCCCGTTGCCTTTGAACGGTATTCTGTCTAATTCTCTCGCGAATCGACTTCCGGTAACACGATTCGTCTGCTAACATAGACGAATCGACTGTAAAGTACGGCGTTTGACACGGGCTTTGCAGACCGAAAATAGTTTTTTTAAAACTGATTTTTCAAGTGAAAGCCCTGGGGGAGGGGGGGGGGGGGTTACTCCCAGAAAAATTGGGTAGGGGTGTGCGGTCCGCTTCCTGAAACCCTCACCCTATTTCAGACCAAAATCTGCGATTTTCCTTACCCTATTTCCGACCTGACCAAAAATTTGATACCCTATTTCATACCTATTTCACGTACACAGTTGGCGTAAACATAATTAAAAGACAAAAAAGAACCTGAGGGCTTTTGTTGATGGTCTTATCGGCTAAAGATGAAGAAGTAGTTTCTTCTAAAATTATAGATAGGAAGCATAGGAAAACAGGACGTCGCTTTGCGATGTGTAGTGTTTTCTATGGAAAATAATTGTAAAATTAGTCCCGTCATCCAATCCGATTGGTCAATAAATATGGTCCAACACTAGGTAAGACTGGTCACTGTAAATTAACATAAAGAAACGTCCGATAATCATTTGGACATGAAACCTTTCCGCCCTTTAATTTGCTTAATAATTATATTCAGAACTAATATATGTCAATGATTGCAACCATACAACAAATGGCATTATTATCATTTTATTTATTTTTCTTTTGTTATTAAAAGACACCTTGTTTGTAGTCGGTCTTTGTTTTTTTGTAATGTCAGCTTCTGTCTACTTTAACTTAGCTTCCCTGGGATAGTTGACCTTGTTAAAGTTGGATTATAAAAAGAGAGAAATTTCCCATACCTCTTGGCTTAGTTGTCACCATAAAAAGGTCATTTGACTGACAAGAAAAAAAGTTAAAACAGCTGATAACGTTCAACATAGAGCTTAATGAGGTGTGTACTTATGCCACTTACTTTGATCAATTTGGGTCAAAACTTGATACAGCTGCAACGGAAGCTTTATGGAGAATCGGCCATCGGCCTTCTTTATAACGAATTCTTTATTATCAACAGTTGATGTGGTAACTTGACCACAGCAAAGAGATTCAAGTACCAACGTTTCGAGCGTTAGCCCTTAGTGAAAGCGAATCGCCTTTTTATAGTCTGCTATGCAAACTTAAAGTTACGTCCGCTTCTATCTTTTTTGCACGGTTAATTTAAAATAAAACGTGTAGGGTTATAACTCTGATCAATTTGGGTCAAAACTTAAACACAGACCTTAAAACAGCTGAAACGGAAGTTTCATGGACAATCGGCCATCTTCCTTCTTTATAATAAACTCAGTATTATCAACAGAGTTGATAAGGAAACTTGACCACCTTAAAAACACTCAAGCACAGACGTTTCTAGTTTTAGCCATTTGTCAGGAGGAATCGCCCTTTTTATAGACTGCTAAGTACAATTCAAGTTATGTCCTCTTCTATATCTTTTGTGCAGGGAAATTTAAGATGAAAACATACACATCAATTAAAAACAAGGAAAACCAATAAAGGAATTTCATTAGAATCGGTTATGGCACTAGCGGATGTCTATAAATCGACAGCATAGAAGACAATGTTGATAAAACTTTTTAATATCTTGTAAGGTAATTCCATCGAAAAGAATGTACTATTAAGATATTTTTTCAAACTTCGCGCAATTGATATCCATGCATAGGACATAACATAGGAAAAAACGCAATAAAAATACGGGGTCACCGTGCTGGTTTTCGCCCTACATGCCTGTTATTCTGAGTGTTTTTACGAGAAATATTCGAAACTTAAACAACCGAAAAAAAATGTTATTATATAACAAACACTATGAATAGTAGTGAAACCTAGAGCCTAATTGACTATGTGTACGTGTGTCAGGGCAATAATCTTTCAGTATGGTGATTTCCCAACTTGCCTGATCTTGCAAATGATGTAAGGATAATGGACCATCATCCCTTATTCCTCCCTGGCTCCAAATGCAGAGGTTCACATCATTTATGTGTAAAGAATCCAACTTATTATTAAACTATTTTTCTCTTTAAATATGTTTTTCGTGTGCCTATTACCAGTAAATAACACCAATAAAATGGTGGTTTTACGGGACGTTTTTCTGGTAAAACTAGATTTAAAGTAAAGTTCGCAAACATCAAAGTCTTTCTGATCATGAAGCGATTCATTTTGGTGTTTTCCACCTGCCTTTGGAAGAAAGTCTTTGGAATGTGAAATGAGCTTTAAATTGTAAAGGTGTGAATAGTGAGAATTTCTTCTATTCGCTAAGCTTACGTAAGTGAATGAGCTGTTCGAATATTATTGCTCGGAATTCGCATATGACAATTCGCCTGTCAGTAAGAGCTTTGAGTTCTGCCTGTAACCAAATGAGTCAAGATCTACAATAAACGCCATGTTCCTGAACGAGGCTCTGGTCCACTTGATGTAGAAAGATCCCGGAAGGTGGCAAGGCACCTCTCGCTCAGCAATGGAAGTGAAACCCTCGAAAAGCCCTTGTTACAGTGGTCACCGTGCTCGTTTCTTTGCAACACGACAACAAAGGCAAAATTTTGGCTGACAAAACCTAATGTCTAGGCAAATACGTCACGTTTCTAAAGTGCACGCGCACGAGATCACGCCAAATGATACCATAATTATAAAATTATGCGCAGTAAGCATACGCCATGCAATAGGCTAGTTTTGAATTGTGGAAGAACAAAAGAACCAAGTCGAGGTTCAGGGGAATAATTTGCATATTTTTTTTGTTAACAACAAAGGAAAACGAAAATGATTCCCCTGAACCTCGACGTGGTTCTTTTCTTTTCCACAATTCGAAACTCGCCTATTGTGACGAATCACCTTAAGTCAACAAGAATCAACTGTTGACCAACTTAACTACCTCGTAGTTGAAACGTGCGTGTGTGGACGTCTACATAAACGTAATTAGCTCATTTTAAAACACCGAACGTTTTGGAAACCGATGACCATCAGAACTGTTAAATTGAACACGTACATTCGGCTTTCGTTTTGGAGTTTGCTTGTGCTGGTAAAACCAGGCGTGTTATTTTAACAGTGGCTAGGATTTTGTTTTATGTACAGACAAGCCTTCACATGCTAAAATTAAGTGAAGCCAAAAGGAATTCAACTGTGGCAGCCAATATACAGGCAATGTGGTTAAATAACGGGAAGTTTGTTAAATTATGACTATGAAAATAAAAAGTTAGGGATAATTTGGCCACGCTATGTGCCATTCTGGAACTGAATTTAGTTTAAGTCGACATGGGGGCTGTATTCCACAAATTACAATTGCAATATGTTGACATGTGGCTCATGTGGTAAAAGTATATATTAAGGCATCAGTCAGTTTTCCTTGAGTGATTATCGCCAGCTGTAACTCTTAGAGCACGAACTCTGCTGAAGGCTTATTTTGTTTCCAGTAAAACGTTTGCGAGTGCTTAGAAGCTCAATTGGAAAAGGGAACTGCTTTGGAATCCTTACTCGGGTAAGTCATTTGAGCTGAATCAAATATAAATACTGTTGTTTCGTTGAGATATTTTTCATCCTGATGTGGTGATCAACCTGTTACAAACAGTCAGTGGAATCAAAGTTGTTTAGAATCATTGTTAGCGAAGTAAGGCTGTTGTCTAAACGGTTTCCATCTTCATGTTTCCTCGTAGTAAATACTGTGAACTGAAAGACTCTAAAAACAGCCCTCCATGAAAGCAAGTTGATAAGAAAATAAAAAGTTAGGGATAATTTGGCCCCGCTATGTGCCATTCTGGAACTGAATTTAGTTTAAGTCGACATGGGGACTGTATTCCACAAATTACAATTGCAATATGTTGACATGTGGCTCATGTGGTAAAAGTATATATTAAGGCATCAGTCAGTTTTTTCATGATCGAATCAGTTAGACTAGAATGAACATTTTGCAAAAAGAACGGGAAGAAAAGCTGTTTTACTTTTTAAAAGAATTACGAGAAACTATTTTTGTGATGCTGTTATGGCTAATTATGCGCTGACAAGTTTCTGCCAACAGTTCTGTGGCCGCTATAAACTATTATTAAAAACTGAACTACGGATATCAGATTTCCGGTATTTGCATTGGCTAGTCGGACACAAGCTCTCATATACCTGCACTACCTTATATGGTCAATAAACGCTTCAGCAAACTGAGAAAGCTCAATAAAATTTTCCCACGAAACGGCAGCCATTAAACCGAAATACAAATGGAATTCAACTTTTCATTGCTGAGTGTTTAGAACGACAAAAAACAGTATTGAGATCGTGTTAAAAAATTTCTTGCAGCGCTAAGAAAATTTTCCGGGCTGTTGATGTTTAACTAATAGCAAAACGCACTTTTATTTAAGGAGATACCGAAAGAGTTTTTGAACTTCACTAAACGAAATTGAAAATATATATTCAACAATAAGTGTCGACATCACCAATCTGTAGCTATGCTCACAAACCAGACTATTCAAAACAAACTGAACAAACAAGAACTTCAGCTGAAATTTGCAGCAATAATCCACTATTGAAAATCTTTCCAGCCATCAGTGACACTTTTTAAAAACTTAACACACATTAAAAATGTTCTGACCTGCACTCGATGCAATGTATCAATCACCACCTTCAAACTTTCCGGTTACAGATATGATGTTTTGTAAAAAATGAGAAGAATCGCCGTTGTTGTTGTTTTTGTTATTCTGTTCGGCCGCGGTTCCAGTTTCTGTTCCACGCATCAAGACAAATTTCCATAAGCCATTTCTTGAAACATAACCTGGACATTTGTCTTGCTTATCCCTCATATATCTTGTTCCCGACCATGTCTGGTGAGACAATATTCCAGTCCATCAAAATAAATTGAAATTGTGTGTTCATTTTGATGAAATTCGCCCATGGTGCTGTTGTTTTGATGGATTACAAATTCGCTTCCTTCGGCTCGTACATCTACGTGAAAGCCGTTCCACCCTCTTTGAGCAATGATTGAATATCTTTTACCAAACTACAGACCATTCACAACCATTCAGAGCAAATAAACTCTGCACTTTTTCCGAAACAGGACCGAAACTGAAGCTTCAAGTTCCTCTCGGACAGTTTCATTGAATTCATGCAACTTTGCTTGGAAACGTTGCAACCAGGGGGGCATAGAAAAAAAGCCTGGGACCGAGAAACGATGTTCTCACAACTTGCAAAGCCCTCATCTTGGTCAGCGGCGTATTTTGAGCGGGCGGTAAATTTGACGGCTGGCCTGTTTTTAGGTGTTTTCGAAAGTTAAAAAAGATTGCGATCTCTGTAAAAACTGTGTGTCTGTTGGCCTTTTTGTTGGTGCTGTTATCGCGAAGTGAAGTTGAGAAAACGTTCAGAGATGACTCGTTCCCTAATGGCTCTCAAGCTTCTCGTCGAGGCACAACTCACAACTCGCACAAACTACATTTACGAGTTGAACGCATGATCCGCGTAGCAAATTTGCTCGATAATCCGTTTATTCACGGAAACCCAAATATGTCAAGTTGTTTCCGATGTACCGTCGGATATCCGAGTTTTAGGATTCGGACGATAATCAGTGTAATTTATTCGCCTAAGGACCTCTTTCCATTGCCAATAAAATGCGTCTTCGATGGCTCCAAAACATCACGACAAACATCGCCTCTTCAACCGACCACGTGCAATTTTATTCAAAACAATATCTACTGGGAACGTGTTCTTCTCGCCGAAACAGGAAAAACGGCTTTTGCAAACTTTCCTGTATATCAGCGCGATGTTTTGGGTTGGGGAGATCTGAAGAAAAGAAGATTTAAAAAAGGTGTTATTTCATTCGACTCACCAAGTGCTACTTTCCATTCTTGAATTTGTCCTGTATTCAACGTCGGCTGCGATCCTTTCAGCTGGGAATGTGCAGTGTCTCCTGGAACTGATTATAACATCAAATTCCGGAACAAGTATTTTACCAAGCCTATCTGTCATCTTGGTGACACTAACTCCAGCGATTTAAGCACACACCTGCCAGCTATCTCTCGTGAACTGCGTATGTTCAGCTTGGACAGGGATAAACTAGAAATTGATTATTTGGTAGAAAACTTGAGAAAGAAGAGTGACCTGGGTTTCGACCATGAGGATCTCTTTTGGACCCTGCAAATTGAAATTCCAGGAATTCATTTGTATTATACAGGAATTCCACTACCACTATCAATCAACCTTCCCATTTGCTACAGCTGCTATTACAATGAACTGGATTAATAAACTTGACCTACTTGTAGACAAAGTCAAAGACATCCAACCAGCCCCTGTGACTAATAGAAGTGACCACGGATCGGAATCATTTGTAAAGCCCTCCTTAGCGCAGACCGGAATTACATTCTGTAAAGAAAATTGCTACTCATCTTTAGAGTTTATCAGGTTGCAGACATGTGAGAAACGTTTGGAGAACATGGAATTTCAGTTTCTTAACTTCATGACCGTCGGCTCTTTAAATGAACAGGAGATAAAGGAGCTCCACCAGTTAACTGTCAACACAGAGCACCTGCAAGACAATCTTTGCTCTGTTGGGACCGGCCTCTGTTGCCACTTGGACATAGTGAGGTCTTTCAGGAAATGGTTAAATGAACAATGTGAAATTTTGGTGGAAAAAATCGAGTTCTTTGGTATTAAAACAGGTGAAAACTGAGACGTTTGGTATCTATATCAGAATACCAAATAGCAAGACCCCCATCCAAAAAGAAGTTCACCCTTTGATGAGTATTACTACACTGGCAAGAACCATAGCATGTCCAACAGCATGTCCCCCCCCCCCCATAATGACATCTCATCATCTTGACATGGGCCATTATATTCTTTATTGGTAACTAAACTCCCTCCCAGCTGGAACATTGCAAACAGAGGTGATAGAACAATCCAACTGTTATTTTCTCCTGTAAGAAATGAAAAACACAACATCAATGAGAGACAAATTTTACTCACTGAAACTGGCACTCTGACTGCTTGATCGTGACATTCAGTGGCATGAAGATGAAATTAATGGTGAAACATATGAGCAACTTGTGCACAACATACTACATGTGATGAAAAATGATGGTCCACTGCCATGAAACTATTTGATCATTCTTACATTGCTAAATTTGTTTTCAAACAAACACACGCGTCGACTGTATTGTTTTCTTGTAGTGTTTTGAGGTTTTTGAACCACAGTCAATTCATGTTAACTGCTCTAAACACAAAATATTGGTGCAAGGAAAGCCATGCGGTGTTGCTCAATACCAGTAAAAAATAATAATCGTGGAGCTCCGCTTTTAGGCTTGGCTAAATCTATATATTTATCTTTGTATTGATGTCTGTGGTGTGGCAAATAAATAAATAAATAACAAACAACAAAAACTAACCTGACCATAGAGTTTCCCTTAGCACCTTTCTGGATAAAAAGACTAAAAGCCAAACAAAATTTTGTTGGAAAGATTATTTTCGTTTTAAGGCTTTGTTTGAAAAATTCTGATGAGCACTCCATCACTTTTATGTAGGAATCCCACCTTAGGAGTGTAAATCTTTGTGAATGGCAGAGGGAGTATCAATGAAAATCCTCAAAGAAAAGAAATGCATTTGAAGTTGAAATTTTAAATTAAACAAAACAAAACAAACAAGCAAAAGAACTCTTCCTTAATTAAGAGAGTGGGATTGGTTGGCAACACAAT
>JAEMWC010000612.1:152500-235000 GCA_016490735.1 Pachyseris speciosa | reverse complement strand
CATAGACTAGCTATTCTCAGCGGTTTCACCAACTCTCTGTTGACAGCCGGACATTTTTTGGTTTCGAGTAGGGTGGTTGGTTTTTTGTTAGTTGTTGCATTCCATTTGGTTGGAAATCATCCGCCTACATATATCACTCCCCTGGTCTCCTTGCCTCTCATTATCTACGGTCGCTTGGCATTCCTTCTTCTTTGTATATCGACGACCGTTACAGTAGTCAGCTTTCTTTCCCTAATGGCTGTCTTCCTGTTGCTTATCAAAATTTGCCCTCCCAGGATAGCATTAATTTGGCTTTGGCCGACGCAGCTATCTTTCTTACGTGTTTTATCCTTTACTCATTTGGTTATTTCATTGGTTTGGGAAAATCTACTTTGGTGCCTTGCAAGCAAGTCCCCTACTTGGGTTTCATTTCAGACTCTGAGAAACAGGCCTTCATTTTATTGCCTCACAAGAAGGAAAAGTTTCTTATACTTCTCAAACGGGCTCTTAGTTCCGGGACCATCGACCTTGTTACCCTCCAAAGGCTAGGCGGGAAGTGCATTTCAATGGCTCTGGCCGTACCAGGAGCAAGGCTTTATACAAACGAAATCAACTTTGCTCTGTCTCGTGCTGTGCGCTTTTCACGTCCAATCAAACTCTCTGGGCCCCTAAGGCAGGAATTGGAGCATTGGCTCTTTTTGGAAACTTGAAACGGTTTTCATTTATCTTCCTTTTTAGGACCTTCCACAGGTACAGCGGTTTTTTATCCCGGCTGTAGCTTGCCCTTCATGTGCCTATGCCAACGACCATTTGTTTCGTTTTTGCCAAATGTGTGGCTACCAAAGAAAGTCAGTCCCACGGCAGCCTGCTTCGAAGATAGCAGTAGATCTCGCAGCCATTGATGCTCGTTTGCAACAACTTACACAGACGGCTAAAAAGTCTTCGTACTCAAAACAAAAATCGTCTTTGCGTATGGAATTTGAAACCTTTTTAGCCTCTCTGCCTAGTGTAAGGTCTGTCTATTCAGCCACCCCCGAAGATGTTTCGCGTTTTTTGGTTTGGAAAGATCGTCACGGAAAAAAGATTGTCCATGTTGCCAATTGTGTGAATGCCTCCAACCAGAATGCCTCTGATTGCAGTTGCCCCAACCGTCTTGCTTTTAAAACTGTCGATTCCTATATTGGGAAACTTCGCGCCATCTTCAATGAAGCCGGTCGCACTGGCGACTGGAATAGTCTGCTCGGTTTTGGGAATCCCGCTGCCTCTAGTTCAGTCCAAGGTTATCTTAAAGCTGTATCTGAGGAGCAATTGCGTGCACATATCGTCCCTAAGCAGGCGGTCCCGTTTTTTCTACCGAAACTTTTGCTCTTACCAAGGTTGTGGGATAGAAAAATGGCGGATCCATCAGTCAGTCCTTCGGGTCTTTTTATTCTGGCTCGAGATCAAGCATTCTTTAAAACTCTATTCTTCAGTGCGGATAGACGTTCTGATCTGGGATGTGTAAAAACCGAAGAAATTATGCGTTTTCCTAAAGACGATGGTTTTCTGTTCAATCATGTCTGGGGCAAAACTTTACGAGACAGCGCCTCTAATGTCTTTGGAATTCGTCGCCATTCAAATCCCCAGCTTTGCCCAGTCAAGGCAATTGAAACTTATGTGGCTGTCGGCTCTGAACTGCGCATAACTCTCTCCGAAGGCTGCTTATTTCGCCCTACTAATCACCAGGGTCATATCCTCAATAAGCCCCTTACGAGTTCTTCCGCAGAAGCCCGCTTGAAATATTATTTAAAAGACGCGAAAATTGATGAAGGCGAGACTCTGCACAGCTTCCGCTCGGGCTCTGCCATTACTCTCGCGTTGTCTGGATCCCAGCTGGCTGATGTGATGTCCCATGTGGGTTGGTCCAACAAGGGTACCGCCCTTTATTACATGGAGCTGGCTGAAGTTCTTCGTGAAGGATCCCCTTCTGATTTATTGTCTTCAAACGATCTGGCGGTCTCCAACTCCACAAATTTATACGCGGATCTTAATCGCTTGAAAGACTTCGTTTCTGCGTTTCCTCGTTCCTGATTTCTGTTTTGTTAGGATGGGTTTTTAGTTTGGGGTTCTCGCTTTGAGGATGGGCGTTCTTTTTGTGCGGGTTTTGCGGTCTCCTCCTTAGTATTTTAGGGTTATCTTCAACACGAGACTGTTGGTGCCCATACTCAACAATAGGTGTGAGGGAGACGGATGAGAATAGACAACTATTCTCAGCGGTCTCACCTCGCACGTATAAAAGGGTGAGTAAACAAAGGAATGATGCCATTCTCTCGAAGCTGCTTAGCAGTTTAGATTTAACATGTCGTTTGTTCTTTTTTCGTTTCCTTTTACACCTATCCTTCTCGCGGTCTCGTTTCTGTGGCTTTTCCCACCCTACCCACCCTTGTTTTCTGTTAGGTTTATATTAGTCAACAGATCGAGACTGTTGGTGCCCATACTCAGCAATAGGTGTGAGGGAGACGGATGAGAATAGACAACTATTTTTCTCGGCCACGTTTAGTGTAAATTAACAGCTCTAGTATGTCTTATTTCGAATGCGAAAAAGCAATGTTAGAGAGAACTATCGATAAACAGTGTGAGACTCGCAAATCATTTCTAATTTCGGAGGCATCGGCGCTGGCTTTTTGTTTTGAAAGAGCCGACTGATGAAATTGTTTAAGCTTATAGTTTGGGGAAGAAAATAAGGCAACAACTCAATGATTCTATTCCTTGGTATCTTAATAATAATAATAATAATAATAATAATATATAGGCTTATATAGCGCTGTTTCTAGAAATTCAACAGCGCTTTACAATATTCACAATTAAAATAATAAAAAAGATAATCATCAAAGCTAATCAATTAAAAACTAAAACTATGAAATAAAGTAACGCTTAAAAAGAAATGTCTTCAACTTAGATTTGAAAACAGTCAGTGAATTACAAGATCTTATATCGTCTGGAAGACTGTTCCACAGTGCAGGGGCAGCACAAGAAAAGGCCCTTTGCCCGTATGATTTAAGATTAAATTTCGGTGTTACAAGGAGAGATTTACCCGAGGAGCGTAATGATCTTCCAGGTTTGTAAACAGATAACAGTTCAGAAAGATATTCGGGTGCCATACCATGTAGTGATTTGAATGTTAGAAGTAAGATTTTATAATCAATTCTCTCGGTCACAGGCAGCCAGTGTAGCTGTTTCAATATGGGTGTTATGTTATCATACTTGTTGGTCCCCATGAGGAGGCGCGCCGCACTGTTCTGAACAAACTGTAGTCTCTGAGTTTGATTCTTGGAAAGACCGGATAAAACGGAATTGCAATAATCAAGCTTAGAAGTGATAAATGCGTGAATAAGGGTCTCGCAGTGCTTAAAAGATATAAATTTCCTAATTTTGGCTATGTTATTTAGATGGTAGAATGCAGATTTGCAAATGGAAGCGATCTGTTTATCCATAGAAACCAAATTGTCAAACCAGACGCCGATATTTCTTGCAGAGGTCGATGCAGTGATATAATCAGATCCGGCATATATAGAATTGAGTGTGGGGGTCGGCCGATGGCGAGCATTAAGGACTAACAGTTCAGTTTTATCACCATTCAATTTCAACTTGTTTATCATCATCCATTGTTCAACGTCTTTAATACACAGTTCAACTCGAGTTCAAAATCTTAAGGTGTCAATCCATATTAAAATTATCAATTTGGGGGCAAAATAGAGCTAAAATATGTGAAATACTACTCACGTTTTCACGCAACGCCAAACTAAGCTTTCTCACGTCGGGCTCCGGAGCAGAACATCAAAATATTTCGCGCCAGACACGCGTAATGCGACATTTGGGGTTTTCCCTCACAGTCTCACGTCCCCGTTGCCGTTCCCGTTGTCGATGCTTAAGGTTCCTATTGTGTCTAGACTCTCGGGAATCGACTTCTGTGAGACGATTCGACGACTAACACAGACGAATCGACAACGTATTTCACCCTCCCTGTTGCCTTGCAGCGGTATTGTGTCTAAGATTCTCCCGAATCGAATTCTACTGCCATACAGACGAATCGATCGATTCGATCGAATCGAGTGGAATCGACAACGTATTCCACCCTCCATGTTGCCTTACAGCGGTATTGATCATGAGTCTAAGACTCTTGCGAATTGACTTGCGGTGAGCGATTCGACTGCCAACACAGACGAATCGATCGAATCGAGTCGAATCGACAACGTATTCCACCCTCCCCGTTGCCTTTCAACGGTATTCTGTCTAAGACGCTCGCGAATCGACTTCCTGTAACACGATTCGTCTGCTAACATAGACGAATTGACTCGATTTGGGTTTATTGGACAACCCTCAAATTTTAAGCAGGAATATAAGTGGACCATTAGATCAGCTTTGGAGAGACTGCATAAATGCAATGCATAAATTTTCAATCAGTCAATTCACACAGGGCTTTATGTTCCTGTGTACCCACAGTTTCCCTGTGCCCATTGTTCCTCTGTGCCCAGTGTTCCTCTGAGCCTACTGCTCCTCTGTGCCCCATGTTTCTCTGTGCCCAATGTTCCTCTCTGTGCCCACTGTTCCTACATGCCCACTGTTCTTCTGTGCCCACTGTTCCTTTGTGCCCACGGTCCCTCTATGCCCACTGTTCTTCTGTGCTTATTGTTCCTCTGTACCCACTGTTCCAGTGTGCCCACTGTTCCTTTGTGCCCACTGTACCTCTGTGCCCACTGTTCCTCTGTACCCACTGTACCTCTCTGCCCACTGTTCCTTTGTGCCCACTGCACCTCTGTGCCCACTGTTCCTCTGTACCCACTGTACCTCTGTGCCCACTGTTCCTCTGTGCACACTGTATCTCAGTGCCCACTGTTTCTCTGCACCCACTTTACCTCTGTGCCAACTGTTCCTGTGCCCACTGTTCCTGTGTGCCCACTGTTCCTATGCGCCCACTGTACCTCTGTGCCCACTGTACCTCTGTGCCCAGTGTTCCTGTGTGCCCACTGTTCCTGTGTGCCCACTGTACCTCTGTGCCCACTTTACCTCTTTGCCCACTGTTCCTCTTTGCCCACTGTACCTCTGTGCCCACTGCACCTCTGTGCCCGCTATTCCTCTGTGCCCGCTGTATCTCAGTGCCCACTGTACCTCTGTGCCCACTGATCCTCTGTGCTTACTGTTCCTCTGTGCACACTGTATCTTAGTGCCCACTGTACCTCTGTGCCCACCATTCTTCTATGCCCACAGCACTTATATACTTACTGACAGCGGTTACTTTTAATATTTTACTCTTAGATAATGGTTAACAATTTCAGTTCCCGGTATATGAGAGACTAGCCGAACTGGCGGGTGACACACCTCATACAGTTCGATGTAACACAAAAGAACTTATCATGCAGCTTAATGTCTTGTCCATCCGAACAGGAGTATGGTGTAACCAAGAGATAATAATATTATGCAGGTTATAATAATTTGTCTCACTTTAAGGAGTGGACTGTAACCAAAAATACTTATTTCACTGCATGGGGAGCAATTATCCTGCTACTGTTACTGTAATTGAACAATTTATCCTGAAATGTACGCGTGTTTGCCGCCTCTATTTCGGTCTTTTGACCAATTTAGCTACAGAGTTCTTGTGTGTTTTCAGCAGGTTAACATGATGATTCAGAGGAGTAACTAAAAAGAGCCATGTGCTTGAATGTGGCATACTTTGTGTTTTGACTTCAAGGGTCATTTCTGGGTTATCAAAACCGGTTTGTTGGAACCCGCGTTGTTTTCGTCTAGCGACTGTGGTCTTTACGCCCTTTGAGGTATTTTATCTCAGTTTGGTGTAGCTCATTTCAGTGTGTCCGTTGACCGTACAGGCAGTCTCGATATCTTTGTAAGGATACGGTTTTGAGCCGTGTAATAGTCTTTATCTTGCAATATTTATATTGCCGGGCCCGGCCATTTGTTTTTGGAGCAAGATGTTGTGTTTGTATCACGGCTATTTACGGTCTTTCGATCCTTTTTTTTTTAACGCTGTAGCTTCTAAGAGAGCTATACATCACCTGAGATTGATCGCTTAGCCTTAGTAATGGTTGTGTTTTTGTCATCGCCTCGTTCCGCTCTGTGACTGCGGTGTTAATATTTTCCCCCTTTCCTTAATGCCAGTTTATTAGAGAGGACGTCTCTTTTTCTTCCATTCTTTTTGCTCCTTAAGTCTCTCTTCACGCGTGTTTGGACGTGATCTAATGACCCGCTTTCGTTCCAGATTATTGGCGTCGGCGGAACCCGCCATCATTAAAGAGCGTCGGGAATGACTCGACCGAACACAATGTAATTAATTTTTAAAGCAAGTGTTTAACTGATCGTAACCTCAATTTAATTTGTCTCATATTCCATCGGACCTTTCTGGTTTATTTTTTATTTAATGACATCGTCCATGACATTCAAACAGATTATGACGCCTTTCCTAACCGCAAGGCGAAGAACCCTAGTGAGAGTATGTAAGGAACCCATTTTTGGGACCCATTTTGTACCTTCTTTACACTTCACCGCTTTCCGGCATTGTTAAGAAACTCAACTTTAGCTATAATTTTTACGCTGATTATTCGCAACTTTATTTGTCCTTTCAGCCAACTATACCTGGTGATAGGGGTTAACCTGTATCGAACATCGAGCGTTGTGTACATGAGATTGATCACTGGATGCTGGTTAATCGTCTTAAACTATACAAGGATAAAATATTGGTGTCTTTTTTTTAACATTTTCTTTTCAACGATCATGTTGCAAGTATTTGGAAATCATCTTTTTATCATCTACAACACATCGACCACAACTGAAATACTCGTTCGTGCATTTGTATCTTCAAACTGGATCATTGTAATTCTTTACTCTATGGCCTACGGAACTACCAAGTAAAAACGTTACAGCATGTCCAGAATGCTGCTCGTCTCATCTCTCTTTCAAGAAAACATGAACACATTACACGTATTCTGTTAAATCTTCATTGGCTTCCAATACATTCAATTTGTCGGATCATGTTTAAAATTCTACTCAACACGTACAAGGCTCTTAACAATCTGGCACCACCCTCATTTTGGCGATCTACTCGCACCTCATATTCCATCTCGTCAGCTACGTCCATCGTCAGCTATGTTCATCAAATAAAAACTTGTTATTAATTTGAGGGCATACGGTGCAAGATCTTTTAGGTTACGGAGGTACCCTTTATTGCTCACATGCTCACTGAAGATGATTTAGCTCCCAGTCCTGAAAAGATCAGAGCAATTCTTGAAATGCCAACCCCGACTGATGTTCCCTCGTTGCAGCATTTCCTTAAGATGGTTAATCACATTTCCAAGTTTGTACCTAGGCGCTCAGAGCATACCGACTTGTTACACGCCTTGACAGTAAAAGATCCTGACCTGAAATGGCTGCCTGAACATGGAAAGGCCTTTGAGAACCTGAAGTCTCTGTTGACCTCTCCTCCGCTTCTACCCTACTATGATGTTCACCTTCTAGTGGTTCTCCAGTGCGATGCGCCCGATACTGGTCCAGAGTGCTAACAGCAACTGAACGAAACAACGCTGAAATAGAGAAGGAACTATTGGCTATTGTATTAGCTGTTGAGAAATTTGACAAGTACATCTATGCAAGTATTGTTCAACTCCAAAGTGACCACAAGCCGTTGGAGAAAATTTTCTCCAAGCCACTGCACACTGCGCCAAAACACCTTCAGCGTATGCTGTTGCGATTAGAACGCTATGATATCCATATGTCCCATCAGCGTGACATCGAAATCCACATTGCAGACATGCTCAGTCAAGCGTACCTTGAAGGGAGACCGAGCGTTTGTGCCTTACAGTTCCAGGCTGTTGAGCCCATTGATGAATTGTCAGTGTCACCGGAACGCCTGGAAGCAATCATATCTGTCACGGTTAGTGACCTGTGTGAAGTTCTCAAGCACGGTTGGCCTCACGAGTGATCCATGGGGAAGCCGGAACTGTATCACTACTTCTACATCATAACAGTTCAGTATGGCTTCCTATTCAAGGCTAACAGAGGGTTTGTTCCTACCTCCCTACACCAGGATATCCTAAGGCGTATACATGATTATCGCCTGGGCATCCAATCATGTCTACGCAAAGCCCGTGATAATGTCTACTGGCCAAGAATGAATCCAGAAGTCAGAGATTACGTAAGCAAATGTGCTACCTGCTGCGCACACCTACCGGATCAGGGTCAAGAACCAATGTTGTCCCATGAAGTGCCCAGCAGACCAGGGAACAAAGTCACATTTGATCTGTTTCAGCTCAGAAACCAAGATTTTCTCATCACTGTTGATTATTTCTGTGGTTTCTATGAAGTAAATTGCATGCAGACAACTCTTGCCATAGATGTAATTCAAGCTCAATTTGCCCACCACGGGATCCCACAGACTTGTCGTATCAGACACCAAATTTCCTGTGATGAATTCAAGTCCTTTGCGGTAACAAGCTATCCTCATCAACTAAATCAAGTGGTAAAGCTGACGGAAGCGGCAGCCAACGCATGCAAGTCCCTGATAAAGAAGGCTGAGGAGTCAGGTGAAGGTGTTCAACTCGATCGTTCACCAGTACAGCTGTTGTATGGTCGTCGAACCCGTTCATTGCTGCCACAGCGCAGTTCTGCCTGCTGCAGCCAAGCACGTCTAAGCGTGCCAAGATTAAGCACAAGCAAAAGTTTTACCATTGCCATATATACCTGTTGGTAGTGTGGTAGGCATTCGTCTTCCCTCGTTTTTGGCGAACCGTTCAGTGCACTCGTTCGGGATAAGACTGTTGTCTGATGGACCGTTGCAGTCACCCTACTGGGTCTCCCAACCGCACCCTTCCACAATGACAGCTGAGCCTGATGTTCCAGCTCAGATACCGCATCCCAGTAAAGTTGCGGTACGTTCTTCTACTCCTTCAATATCTTCATGTGTACTTACCCAAAGGAGCCAGAGAAGTGTTCGGGAGCCTGCATGGCATGCTGACTATCAGACTTAGTAGTAGAAATGCTTGTTTTGTTCTTACTTGAAGTGTCGTTGCTTCTAATCAAAGAACAGAACTCAGCCAAGACAAGTTTATCTATCTTTCTTCATAGAGGATGTGATAAATGCATAGGGGATAGGGGATGTTACTTAATGCTTTAACTCATTGGTCACGCATTGACATTCCCCGCGTTCTTAAATCACGCGACCTGGTTTTGTGTAATTTACTTTCCCCGCGGTCGCCATTAAAGCTGTGTCGTTTATTTATCTACGCTTCGGTTTGCTATTAATTCCGAACCCACATGAAAAAAATTACCTAAGAGCTAAACTAACCCCCAAAAATTTATGGAAAAGAAAGAAAAATTTAAATTATTTTACACAAACGACAGAGCTGGACTTCCATTCTAAGTTTCAGAGTTTTCATTTCGTATTTTTAACCTTCTCAGTCTATGAGCACTTTTTCTATTCATTCCTCCGTTTGATCACCAAGCTACGTGTGAAAATATAGTTTTGGTTTAAAAATGATAATGTTTATGTTGCCATCTGTGGCAAAATAAATAATAGAAAAGTATTCTGGCTGAGTTAATAACCATTTTATGCAAAAACAAACCACAAAATAACATTTCTAAACCTCAATTCACCCACATACCAACCCGTCTTATCTAAACATATTGATTTATTTACCTGCCATAAATGTTCATAATGTCACACAGCTAACAAAAAAAACATGCTATTAACAAATGTTTTAAACTGTTATCTCAGTGTTTGCATATGCAAGTGCAAATTAGAATCAGTTTGAAAATGCAAAACTCGTCATAATTGTTTATCGATTTGGTCGGATGAGTCACAAAGGCTCCAAATTTTGCCAACTGGTTTTCAAATGAAACCAGTTCCTCTGCAACAATATTTCACTCATATATTCCTTTTGTTTTCATAAACCCTTGCAGCTGACAAACAGGGACGAATAAAATTTTCTGGTGCAGCAACTTTTACCTGTAGCTTAAACCGAAATACCAGGACGAGCTACTGTTTGACAACATTTTTAATATTTCCAACATTATTGATGTTGACAATTTTTATTACAAAAACAAACAAGTACTTTTTTTAAGAGTAATTATTCTGGTATTTTGATATGTAGTAGGTCAATGAGTTATTTTACTAGTTGTGCCGTACTTTTTACCACCCCACAGGGCGAGTCGAAATATAATACAAAGAACAAAAAACTTATTGTCAAAAAATGAAGCAAGATAACAAATCGTATGTTATTTTAGTACAGTTCAGTACTAGACATATAAATATTTCACCGTATTTAAACAGTATGCTGAAAGTAGGGTTGGATAATAGGTGTAAATATGCATGTCTCTACTCAAATAATTAACCCCGGTTGAAATTCAGATAAATCCAATTCTCAGCCAACGGGTCAATGAGTCACCAGACTTGATAACTTGCATTCTCTTAATGATCTCAATTCCTAAGCGACCCCTAGTGTTGTATTAAACGTTTTACGAAGCCATGCGGTTTGACCTGTTTGGGAAAATCATTCCATGATCAACACACGCAGAAAGCAAACAACTGAAATCTTAATTGCCTGCTGTGACATGACACAGTTCAGCAGAAATGCTCTTTCCACAGTTTTGCTCATCAACCCAGTTTTGAAAATAATCTACTTAGGCCCCGTTTTTATGAAGAAAAGTTGTCCCGGGTAGAAGGGTCACCCTCCTAGGCGAGTCAACTTTACCGAGCGTTTATATGAGAAAAAATTGGCCCATTTTGCCCGAGCCAGCAGCACTTGCGCATGCTCTGATTGTCTCACCTTGACCCGAGTTGACCCGGCTAGGCGAGCCAAAGTGTTTATATGGAGAAAGTTGGCTCGGCTAGGCGAGCCAAAGTGTTTATATGGAGAAAAGTTGGCTCGGCTAGGAGGGTGACTCTATCATCGAAAGAGGGTGACCAGGCTAGGAGGGTCACCCTTCTAGCCGAGCCAACTTTTTGTTTCTCATGTAAACGGTTCGCCAAGTTTTGTAAGGAAATGTATGAAAAGTTGGCTCGCCCAGGGTAGCTCGGGTAGGCGGGTGACCCTTCTACCCGGGACAACTTTTCTCCATATAAACGGGGCCTTAGGGGGCAAAACGACACATTGATCGACAATCATTGAAATGTTGTCAGTTTATGTTGTCTATCTATGATCCCATGCTAACCGGAGGCGTGAAAAACACTTCGTACACACACACACACACACACACACACACACACACACACACACACACACACACACACACACACACACACACACACACACACACACACAGACACACACACACACACACACACACACACACACAAAACATCTGTTTGTTAAGCTTGGATTAGTATTATTTGGGCATTTCTAATACTTAGTTTTATATTGCTCAGTAAGTCGCTGTAAATCATATTTAAGACAATTATATCAATTTATGTTTTGCAGCTTTAAACAGTTCCTGCCGGCTGTATTTTATGTTGTATATCAGGATCGAACGAGAATCATAAAACAACATCAACAGCACCTAGTCAGTTTTCTCCTGAACCGGAAGCGTTACACATTGTTTACAAAACCGACATCCTAAAATTTTTAAGATGTCGTGCAACGCCAACATGGTTAATCAGTCAGTAAAGGCTGCGACCAACAGCAGCAGTGTACCTTCGTACATTCCTGAACCAGAAGCGCTACGCATTGCTCGTATGGTCTTGTTCAGTCTGATAGCAGCGCTCGCTTTGGTTGGAAACTATGTGGTGTGTCGAGCAGTTTGGCGAAATCCTGGCCCCAAACCAATCGCACATTACTTGGTCAGTAACTTGGCTTTCGCTGAAATTGTCAGCATGGTTTGTTTGGTGTTTACGTTCCACGCTTACGAACCGCCATATATTTGGAAGCTTGGACATGTGATGTGCAAGATTCTGGAACCTCTGCAAATAGCAAGTCTGCTGGTCGTCACAACAACTTTGGCCATCCTTGCTGCGTATCGCTGTGTTTTGCTCATCAAGCCAATGGTAAGAAAACCAACTCGCAGACAAACATGCTGTGTTATACTTGTGTCCTGGATGGGATCCGCTGGGGTGTCACTTCCTGGAGCATATTTTCGTGTGGTGAATTCATACGGTTATGATTGCCAGATTCATGTTTGTGAAGAATTGTTCCCTGAAGGTCACAAGCACAACAATGTTTATTCAGTCGTCGTCTTTGTAATAAACTTTGCCGTACCATTTGCCATAATGACAGTTTCTTATTTCTTCGTTAGTAAGAAGATCAGACAACACCTCTTTGTCATACAAAGGCGTCGGGACCAGCAACGTAGTGCGGCTCCTGAAAAGCAGGAAGCGATGAAATGCGTCAAAATTGAGATAAAAGGTAACACAGGAATGATGGAGGAAAAGCCACGAATGAAGAAACACCTGAAACAAAATGACATGGACAGAGGAATCGGTCCACCAGGAGAACACAACAAACGACAGGAAAAAGACATGAATTTAAAACTGGAGAACGATATCCTAAAAATGGTTTATGCATTGATCTTAATTTTTGGGGTTTGTTACATTCCTTATCAAATTCAGTATCTTCTATATGAATTTAAAGTAAAAGCCTTCGAGGTCTGGCCTCATCGCTACACTTTAAGTAGAATTGTATTCATCCTGGCCTGCTTACCAAGTGCCTTGCATCCCCTATTTTATGGTATGATGAGCAAGTTCTATCGCAAGGCCTTTATCAAGATATTTTCATGTAGACAGTGAATAACAGTATTCACCCTTAAACGAGGCCTACGCGACGTACGTGAGTCTTAAATACAATATGTCCAAAAACAACTTAAGAGCAAATGTCCACTAACACCGAGCGGGAGGTGGCACATGATGGAAAATCAATTTCCTTGATAAATTTTCCACAGATACCCTATGGTAGGCCTAGACACGAGATGGGTTTAATTTGTTTAAATAGGTCTTTTATAACTCGGAAAAAAATCAAAACTGATAACACCCCTCCTACCATGGAAACAGCTGAAATAAACATGTCTCATACCTTTTCGAAAAATTGTTCTGATCTGATTTGCATCGCATTAAAACCCTGTTTTAAGCATAGAAATCTCTCATTGAAGGCTTTAGCCAACTTTTAAGTCCATTTAAAGACATAGAGATTTGAATATTTAGGCCACGGGAAGCTTTCAGGAATCGCTAAAATTCGCGTACTGAAAATTCTTTATTTGGTGCATTTTTTCAACCGATGTTTTCTTTGCCCGGTAAACAATTAAATAACTTGAATTTTAAAATTTTTGGAAGAAGAGATGTTGTTGCAAAAGCAAGTATGAAATTCAATTTCGGGCTTTTAATCGGGGCCGAGAACTGACTCTTTGAAAATCCGGAAAATCAACTGTCAACAACTGAAACTGAACAATAAACGTATGCCTTCAACATTATATTTGAATACTTGAAAATGAACCGTTTTTCTTCGCTATATGAGGTAAACAACAACAACAAAAAGCTCACCTCAAGCTCACCTTGAAGAAATACTTTCTTCATACATCAGGTTCCTTCTAGTTGTGTTAGCGTAGTAATCGCCTGTGCATATAAAGCGGTCGAAAGAGATCTTGACTCGCCCCACAACATTTTTAGAACCTCTTTTATATTGTGTTGTATACTTTCGTTACTCGTTCACCTCCCTTGAAGAGAACATCGGATTAATCACATCTTAGAACCGTAAAGCGCAGCTCAAACAAAGAACCCTAAGAATCGCTAGTTCTCTACATCGTCGTTGGAAACTGCTGGGTAATTATGAATAAATTTATCTGTTATGCAGTAACATTCCCAGAGGGGGGTGAATAGGGGTCAGCAAATCAAAAGAATCCGCAGAGGCATTTGTTTTCTCTTGCGGTACTATTCGAGACTTTAGGACCTTAGAACATTCAGATTTTTTTGTAAACGTTCTTTAATAACATAACTGACGTTAAATAAATACCTGTCATGAAATTAGCCTACTGTTTATCTGCACTTGGCGCCCAAATCGATTAGTCGTTCCTAACAAGAAAATTGACCCTCCTCGTCAGAGCTGGTGTCGTATTCAACAACCTCATCGTCACTATCATCAGTATTTCTGTAACTATCGGGTATGTCCTCTAAACGTTCCTCCTTACTTGCTATCCTTGCAGCGACTCCGGACACAACTAACTAACAACTTAACAACTTTATTTATCTTTACATATAAAAGTTAAGGGTAGTTTGCCCCGCAAATAGCTGAGAAGCTAGTCGTGGCGGGGCAAGACAAATACATATACAACTCAGATGAGTAGCTTAAGAAACAAAACAAAACAAAAAAAAGATCCTTAAATTAAAACAAGCCTTGCAGATAAATAAATTAAACGAAGATGTAGTTAACACAGCGCTTACTGACATACAATGAGGAAAAGAAAAGAAAAACAAACATTAATTAAAGAGATTAAAAACTGGATCTATATACCTACTTTTTTAATGATCATGGGGATTTGAATATAGTCATCCTCCTTTTCTAAAATATCAAATAACAATTTGCGAAGAACTCGTTTGAAATTTTTTTTAGGAAGATCCGTTATATAACGTGGTATCTTATTCCACAGTTTTACTCCGAGTCGAGAAAAGGAATTGTTTAGTATTTCGAGTCTAGAACTTTTAACAGCGAACTTTCCAGATGTAGACGATCGTGTATTGTATGAGTGAATATTACGCGTTTTCTGAAATAAATTTAGAATATTTGTTGGGGCTTTATTATTATTGATATCATACATTAAGGTTGATACCGATTCATAATAAAGAAAAGTTATTGGTAGGACGTTTGCTTCGAGAAATAAAGGAATTGCATGGTCATGCCAGTCTGCGAAGTACAATAAGCGAAGAGCTCTTTTCTGAAGAATTAAAATTTTATTAAGATAAGTCTTGCATGCCTGGCCCCAGGCAGCAAGACCGTAGGTTAAATATGGCTGAACTAGTGACTTATAGATATTCAAAAGTATTGGTCGAGGTACAGTGTGGCGTAGCTTTGCAATCAGCCCAACATTTTTGCTAATTGTTGTAACAATAGAATCAATGTGATATTTCCAAGAGAGATTCTGATCAATGAGAACGCCCAGATATTTTATATAGACTTTAGACTCGAGATGAACATATTTATTCTTTTCATTATCAAACATGCAAAGTTTTGGTTGGTAAGTAAGTCGCTTTTGGTAAGGATGAAATATTACAAAGTTGGATTTTTTTATATTAAGAGTTAGTTTATTGGCTGTCAGCCAGTTATAAAGGTTTTGAAGTTCGTGGTTGACTGTTGTTTCAAGATCTCTCAAATTTTTGTCCGCATAGAGAATGTTGGTGTCATCTGCAAAGAGGTAAAACCCTAATTTATTTGAGCATCTGTGGATGTCATTGACATAAAGCAAGAAAAGCAATGGTCCAAGAACTGATCCTTGAGGAACTCCACATTCAACAACGGCCTTATCTGATATATGATGGTCTACTTGCGTTGTTTGGGTACGATTTTTGAGATACGAGGAGAACCAATCATTAATTATTCCACGAAAGCCATAGTGATTGAGCTTATCAAGCAAAACATCGTGATCAACGGTGTCGAAAGCTTTTTAAGATCAATGAATACTCCACAGGAAAACAAACGCTGATTCATGTTTGACTGTATATCGTTTACAATATGAAGTATTGCATGCTGGGTTGAATGCCCCTTACGAAAACCATATTGTGAGGAATACAAAAGGTCATGTTTTTCTATATAGCTCGTTAATCTTTTGTAAATTATTTTCTCAAATACTCTATTAAAATTTGAAAGTAAAGAGATGGGTCTATAGTTGTTTACATCCGTATCATCATCACCCTTAAACACAGGTGTAATTTTAGCCATTTTAAGCTTTGATGGATAAGTCCCTAATCTGATAGACGTATTAAGTATGTGTGTAAGAACAGGGGCTATTACAGCACTTGAACATTTGAGTAGTTTAGTAGGCGAGGAGTATAAGCCATAAGATTTATCCGTCGGTACAAGTAGTATTTCTGACCGTAATTCTTCAGGTAAAACAGGTTGAAAAAAGAACGATGAAATTGGAGATTTGCTCTTATCAACATAGTCTAAATGATGATTTTGAGGAATGGGTAGCTTATTGGCAAGTCTGTTTCCCACTGTTGCAAAATGTTCGTTAATAATGTTAGGTATCCGCGAACCTTCCTTAACGATTTCATTACGATTATTAAAATCCTTCAATGCAGATATAGCTTTTAAGTTTTTTTTCCTTCGATGTAAAAGTTCATTAATTCCTTGCCAGGTTTTTTTCATGTTGGTCATATTATTTTCAAAGAATGTATCATAATATTTTCTTCTACTTAATCGTATCAATGTACAAATTTTGTTCCTATATTGCTTATACCTGGCTTCGTCTCCGGAAGCGTATAATTTATTTTTAACCTTAATCGCCGCCCTGATTCCGTTAGTTATCCAGGGTTTGGATAGTTGCTTTGCTTTGCGATTAGATAATTTTTTCATCGGGGCGTGTTTGTTTACAATTGTATTATACTTGTTGTAAAACGATGAAAACAACTTGTTCACACAATTAGCGCCATTTGCAATTATTTGATCCCAATCAATTTCAGAAAACTCATTGTTAAAACGATCCACAGAGAATCTTGAATAATCGCGTATTTTTACATTTTTAACTTGTCGAAATTTGTCTTTCGCTGACGTTGTGATACAGAACTGGGAAAAGTGATCACTAATATCAGAGATAATGTTTCCGCTGGCAAGCAATTTGTCGGGACAAAAGGACACAATGAACCAGTCTCTCTCTGAGATATGGAGGTGCCTTCGGTAGATTATCTCTGGCATAGTTCCATGACGTGCCATGGTTGTCTCTGTCGATTTGTTCTCTACCTGACTGCAGCTCCATATGCAAGGCAGTAGTTACACATTTCTTCAACTTCCTTCTCCGGCCGACAACGTAACGATTGGAAGCGGAGGAATAGATGGGAGAGAAGAAAGCGGAATGTCGGTTCTGGTTCTGAATACCTCGAGTCTTTTTTTTTTTTTACTTATAAAGTAGAAAAAAGTATACTGAAAAGAACAGCTGCTTCGTAGTATCTTTAATTCCGTTCCGAAACTTTCTTGGAGAGGGGTGGGTATTTCACATGGGATGTCGAGTGTAGATCTTCAATATACAAAGTCATACAGCTGAGGAGGCTAGTGTCAGAAAAAAGATAGAGCAGACAAAAGAGACTCCGTTCTCTTTAAGCCCCAGTTAGAAGTAAGTCAACAGACTTCACAGCCTCAGAAACCATTCCTTGGAGTGCGTTCAATGAAATTTCCGAGCAGCCTTCTACGCAACGCACTGAACGCTCAAACTCAGAAAAGAAGTCCTTGCATTGTCCTACTTTTTGTACGGCCTGCTCCAGTGTTCTTATTGGGACACTTTGGCCTCTCTCGTGTACTGAGAAAGTCTTAAAAAAATTCCCGGTTTCACAGAGGAGTGACACAATTTTCACTGTAATTTGACTGAGCGTCACAAACATAAACGACATTGTCAAATTCTACGCAAACACCCATTGGCTGTTTCAAACGTGCATTCAGCTACTGGTCCATCTTGGCAACCTTCTTCTTCACGGATACGTTCCACGATCCGTACTTCAAAACAAAATCCATAATCCACGCTAAAGTATTGAACAAATCCGTGATCCGCTGAGCCTTCGAAATCCACCAATCCGTAAAATGTATCCTCAAAATCCTATATCCGAGCAGTTTTTTTGGCCAAATACGTTGATCCGTGAACCTATTCACCCCCCACCTATAGTTTGGGAAACCAGATGGTGGAAATTTTATGATTCTACTTAAACCCCAATTTTACTGTAATAAACAACCCTTCAAAAAGGAGCCATTTCGCGGGTCGCTATTTAACAGCACTTTGATGAAATATTTAATGTCAAAGAGACGGGGCCGTAAATGACCTAAGTAACGCCCGGTAATCTATTATGTATGATCAAGAAAAAAGTTTTTCATGGTATGATACGATGGGGGAAGAGGAGTGGTGGAGTTATTAACTATCAGGTGTTTAACAGAGAGAGGCTTTTATTAATGTTTAACATTGAACTGTAACAACGGTATGTTATGTGTAAGAAATATCACAAGAAGAGAAGGAGTGTAAAACCATTAGTTTTCAATTTCAATGCCATTAGTTTCGTTGCGGTCATTAGCCATCAATAGAGAGGTTAAACCTTTATGAGGTTTCTGGCAAACGGCAGAGATGACCACGAGACCATTTTCCCGCCGTTGTTGCCATGCCGATCTTTGCCGTTTTCAACGGGAAGACGAGAGGTTTATACGATACAATACAATTTTTATTGCGCCCTATCCAAAAGCTCTAGGGCGCTTTACAATTTAAATTAAAAAGTTAAACCTGGATAACAATTACACAACTACTCATTAAAATAACGCTTAAGAAGATAAGTTTTCAGATTAAGCTTAAAAGTAATAAGGTCTTCGCTACATTTCATATTTATGCTGTCCAGAATATCATTCCATAATCCTGGTGCCGCAACAGAAAAAGCGCGATAGCCGTAAGATTTTAGCTTAAAGCGTGGAACGACGAGGTTTCACGTTAATGAAAAACTCGAGTAAGAATTGCATTTTTTTATTATGTATTAAAAATCGTGTGCCTCAAAGCAAAGCTACTTTACTTCATTTTTTTAAGTAAAACAATTGTCTTGTATTGAATTTAAGGAGAAATTATCGGGAAAAATGCAAAACAGTGCTGTCAGCTTTGGACTGTTTTTCGTTTTTGACGTGCGAGGTGCGAGGAAGTTTGAACAAAATCAAACAGTTTTGTGTTGCTTTGAATTTTTTATAGAATTTTTCGATAAATTATAAGGTTCCATTTCGCTGGCCAAAAGTGGAACACGTTATTGCACTTTTTGAGGACATTATAATGGGGCGCCTCACGAAAGCGGACGACTGGGAGGACATTGCACAGTTCCCCCCCCCTCCACCCCCCGCCACCGAGGATTTCTATCCAACTAAAACGGCGAGGATGCCGTCAGCGAAGCGAGCTTTTGGTGGCGCGAAAAATGGGACAAGAGCAAAATAAATGAACCAAAATATCGAAAAATTCCTTTGCTCGGTATCGGTCTTTCTTTGCCAGAAACCCCACTGAAACGCTTGCTACGCAGGCTATCTGTTTACTTTCTCAGCTGCTTCTCGTGTAATTCCTTAAATGCTCAGGTTCTAACAACCGCGTAATCACGCCCTTTTCCGTACGCTTTTGTAGTTCAATTATTGACCCTTTACTTGCTTGACAAAAAGAAAAACAATGAAAAATAGGAGTACAAGAGGTCGCAATGTCTTCATTTGGGAAAACGCCTAAGTGTACCTGTCTCAGTGTTTCATGATTTTCCTCTGTGGACTCACTTGCCGACTCACTTGCTAACTGCTGCTTACTCACACTGTGCAACATGTTTCTTTGTGTGGCTTCTAATTTTTTTTGCCCCTAAAACGCTGAATTGCGAAAGATCATGACGTCTGGCAAAATCGACGACGTGACCATTGCGTGACTTGATACCACTTACGTAAGGTTTTTGAAATGATCAGAAATAATTATTTTCATTTGGAGGGGGGAATGTTATAATAAGTAGAAGTGTATTTCTATATATTTTTGTAAGATAATGTAAATAACTATAATTCAAGATAGTTTAGTTGCTAAACTAAACAGATACGATCACGATTGCAGAAGAGATTTCGGCAAAAATGGTGCTGGAATTTTGTAAAGGGCATTTTAGGAGAAACTGCTTTAAAACACAAAGAAAAGGAAATTCTTTAGATCTGTCAAGACTCTTATGGGTTAGCTGCAGATAAAAGAAGGGAGGTTTAAGTACGTATGAACTCATTCAAGTCGATTGCCCATGAAGCGACCAATAGACCCGACCCGAGATAACCTACCTACTAGCGACAAAATACTCACGGAAACAGATGTATTAAGTCAATATCTTATTCAAGGGATTTAATATGTCGTTATTCAACGCTGTGGATTACTGACGACCACAGAAATTAATCACAATGCAAAAATTTTAAAATCCTTTGGTTACGGGTTTCGAAAATGTGCTAATTGTTGACTTCCGGTTGACACGTTAATGTTGTGATAACCGCCATTTTAAGAGGCTTCTTACTCGGCGCTGGTAAGAAGCCCGAAACTAATTTTTACACCCGAATTTAGACCGGCATTTATACTCTTTAAAACATCAATCTCAAGTTATTTGAAGTTTTACCGGGTACAAAAATTGTACTTAAAAAAACACGCTAAATTACAAATTCTTCGAAAGTGAATTTTAGTTAATTTCATCGGCTTACCATGACCTCTAAATTTTTTTCACGGGACCGAAATTGAAGTCAAGTTACTTGCAAAGACTTGAACAGCAATGTTTAAGGCCCAAAAAAGTGATTTTGTGATGCGAATGCGAAAGGGCGAATATTATGGTGAATATTAAGGTATTTTTTACGTATTTTTCGAATGCCTTTTAGGACATTTAGGCGCGTAACGGTTTTTCTAATTTTTTGGAGGTTTAAAAGAACATTACTACAAAAAAATTCCACCACGTTTCTTACGCTATTGTAGGGTATCTTCAGACAAAATATGAAGAATTTTGATTTTTCGAGATGTGCCACATATTTTCATTTTCGCTAGGTCTTAGTGGACATTCTCTCTTAATTGCAAAAATGCCGTTATGATGTGATTTCACAGGGGGCAAAAGTAACTTCGTAAAATGTAAAGTCAGGCGTGAATTGTAATAAAAGCTATTGCAGATGGTAGCACCTGACGGAAATTGTAATAAAGCTTGCCGTATTTTTTTTTTAATATGTACCTATCGGATATTGTGATAATACGTCGTCTTAAATTGTAATCATTTGAGTTCTTGTAAACTGTAACAACAACAAGAACAACAACAATGGCTTTATTTTTTTTCCAATTTTATAAAGAGGCCTTTGTAGCCCACAGTTAGCGCAGCTATACTGGGCGGGCTACTTGAGGACGTTCGAGCGAAAATCTTCCCACAGTGGAAATTTTTTCACTTCTCGCCTAGAGTTAGGGCATGAGTTAGTTATTCCAAAATCAAAAAAATAATAATAATAATAATTGGGGTCAACGACTTTGTTTCGGAGGAAAGGACACTGGAAAAATGCCCTATGTGCGATAAATCGGCCATAATAACGAAGTATAGCTTCATACATACATACATACATACATACATACATACATACATACATACATACATACATACATACATACATACATACATACATACATACATACATACATCACTTTATTTACCCTCGAATTTTTAGAGTAGCTTGTGCAGCTAATATCTCCGAGCACTTTATCATCAGATGAGAGATAGACTACCACACCGGGAACTACGACCCCTACTCTTTTCGAACAGTGTGTGGGTTCTTTTACGTCCCACAGAATCAATTATGAAGAGTTGTGAGACGGGGCCTACGGTTTATCGTCCTTATCCTAGAAGAGCTATCAAAAATCATAGAAATAAACTGGTTAAGTGAAGATTTCTTTGCATAGGTCTTAAGGAGTGGATATTTTAAAATAATTTCACACCATTAGGGACGTCGTATACATTGAATCTAATCCTCAACGAGCGTCTTCATAAGTGCTTCCGGAATTTGATGGCACAACGGACGAAAATTAAAAAAAAAATGTTACTTCTTACTCTGAGATTTTTTTCATTTCATCAGTTTTGGTAGAGGATAATTAGAGTAAATGATTCGTGTAAAAAAAGGTAGGGGTCACCGACGATCTTAACGAGTAAAATTGGTGTTCATAGTTATATCAAAAGCAGTTACACATAAAAAGAGATGTCTACATGACATATAACGAACATAAAACATGTAAACAAACATGTAACGTATACATATTTCATGCAACAACACAGTGTTGTGTGTTCTCAAAGTTCTTTCACTCTTTGCAGTGATACGCCATAGGTATTTTTCTGTCTTTGGTCCGGGTTTACCTTTCGTGGCACATCAAAGCAAGCACTTATCTTAACAGCTAAATCATGTGTAAATAATTGTTTTAACCTCAAAATGAGTTTCCAAAACACGAAAAAAATCAAATCCTTCAGTTTCCCTTTACAAGGACAAACCTGTTCGTTCATTTAGGTCTAAAGTTGTTTAAGCTAGCTGCCGGGTCTGTAGTGATTTTATATTGGGAAAACGAAACGTCGATTACATTACCAAAAAACAAAGCATTTCAAAGCGCTTACAGTAACTGTCACGAATCAATTTTCTCTACCAACCATAACATAAAATGGGATCATTTTGAAATCCTAGCACCGCTCCATCAGACATCCATAGTATAATAGCGGAGCTCCGTCGGAGCACCATACCTATAGAAACCCGTCAACTGCTTTTCTCATGGTAAAAATGGCTAGCGGTATTGCTCGTGGGCGCGTACGCACGACGACGGAGTCGCCCAATAATTAATAATATCCTAATAATAATCATAATAATCCAACATGGCGGCCATACTCCAGCTGATCACCTAGTTTACAGCGTAGATCTTTGATATAGGGCATCCGTGTCATGGCTAATTGACACCTGTCAAAACAAGGTTTCCGCTGACCAGTATCACGTGACCATATCGCGGGCTCAAGTTAGAGCTCATCGAGGTCCGCTGTTTTTTTGAAGTTGACCGCTGGTTAGGTAATGGTTTTCAATTGGATCGCAGGCTCAAGTCAAGTTAATTTAACCAAAACGAGACACCCAAGCCACAACGAGGCTTAATATTTCGCGCGCTTTCTGCGGCTCGAGATTTCACATTCAGTTGGTGTCTTCATTTTGAGCAAATCAACATCATCTTCGAAGTTCAGTTTCTGTCTCTTAATTCGCATAACTGAAGGGCATAAAAATCAAGAACAACTTAAAAGATACTCCGGAAGGTGAATTTTCAACTGGAAAATGGAAGAGCAAAAGGTTGTTCGCAGGAAATTCTTCAATTTTTGGATCCACTTCTATGGCGCCCGGATTGTGTGGTTGAAAAACAAAATGATTTAACGCTTCAGGGCTTGTTCACTTTACCGCGAGATCTTGCAGCTCACCAAGAAAGTTCTTAACAACTCACCGGCATTAATGGCAGGAACGAGTAGCTCACACTTGCTGGAAGAAGTTCTTTCTTTGAACAAACCGTTTGCTATTTTTGTAGATGCGTGTTTTTACTATAGTGGATCGATGCGTATTTTCAAGTGGTAGAAAGCTCGACAACACAGGTAACTTAAATAAATTGAAGCTTAGCATTTGGTTTAATCGTTGTTAATTTTGTTCAGGAAGGAAACTTGTATTTCTGTCTCGACTGGATATAAATAACAGTGTACTCGTTTTGGACACAAAGAGTAGCTAGTCGAATTGTTTGTTTGTTGTTTTACAAGCGAACGAGTGTTTTCCTCCACTTGGCTGACTGCACATGTTTTTCGGCGTCTGTGTTTCTGCAGTGTTAAGAACTGAAAGAAACGTTTGCCCTTATGTTATTAACACGTAATCGCAATGAATCCTCGTAAAATTAAGGATTAGTATCACTTATGTTTTGCGCGATGAGGGCAATTTCAGCAACTTTCTGAAAACTGGCACAAGTGATATTTACTCGGCCCCATGCAATTACCTATCCAAACTATCAGGATTGTTTTCGTTTTTCTCTTTTCTACGACATTTAAGCTATGTCTAAACTTAACGTACTATGAAATATGTTTGTTAAGTCCCGGCTAAAGGATCAAACATTTTCTTCCATTATAGTGTTTGTCAAGCATAACGTTTGGTGGCTAAACGCAAAACAATGTTTGACCAAACACGGGACCAAGTGAGTCCAAAAAAAATGATTTTTGCATATTATTGCTGAAATTTTCGACGTTACGTGGCTCATTTGGTTGCTTTTTACCGTTTGTGCACGATTTGTTTGTTGAGGTGGCTAAACGATCAAACATTTGTTCGTAGTGCGAAATTTTGGATGAACATGTTTGATTTCGATCAAACATGGAAAGCCATTTAATGCACTATTGTGAGAGGTGGCTAAACCGTCAAACATGCTCGTCCAACGATGTTGGATGAAAATATTTGATAATTCTGTGATTGCTAAATTTGTTTTTGAACAAACACACGCGTCGACTGTATTGTTTTCTTGTATTGTTTTGATGTTTTTGAACCGCGGTCAATTCCCGTTGACTGCTCTAAACATAAAATATTGGCGCAAGGAAAGCCGTGCGGTGTTCTTCAATACCAGTAAAAAAATAATAATCGTGGAGCTCCGCTTTTAAGCTTGGCTAAATCTATATATTAAAGGAGTCTCTATTGATCCCTAAACGAAAACGCTGGCAGTGAGAAACTTTATCTTTATTAATTAGTTTTGTTATTTTCGCACTACTCAGTAAGACGTTTGTTGTTCGATATTTACTAGTTTCCAGTCTTTTGCTTTGTACATTAAATTTTAATTCACTTGTTATCGAAATAACGATCACTTCTGTAGATGTATGTTGTGGCATACGAAACATCAAGTTTTTAATAGAAATGTATTTAATGCAAATTTTTATCACCGCAGTTTGCGTTTTGTTTTTATTGAAGTCTCAAAACTGAAAAATATTATTAAGAGTTTATATGGTTTTGGGGGACGCAGCCTCAAAATTAAATACGTTTGTGTGGATTTTGAACTGCGTTTTAAAGTCCATAACATGGTCTCTGTTCAACCTAAAAGCATCAAGGTTATAGAACATTTGCTCAGATTTGTATCTGCATTTAAAAAACTATTCATGTTATATATCCCAGAAGCACTCAGGCATACACTGATGCCAGGACTTCAACCTGGATCAACCAGAAAGGATATAGAACATTTGCCTGGATTTTTATTTGCATTTAAAAAAATTATTCATGTTATATATCCCAGAAGCACTCAGACATACAGTGATGCCAGGGCTTCAACCTGGATGAACCAGAAAGGATATAGAACATTTGCCTAGATTTATATCTGCATTAAAAAAAAAATATATTCATGTTCTATATCCCAGAAGCACTCAGGCATACAGGTGATGCCAGAAAAAGGATGAACCAGGAAAGATATACAACATTTGCCTAGTTTTTTTTTTATGGTATGCCAGATCACTTGAATATTTTACTATTGTGTTGGTTTTTTTTTTCATCACACATACAAACATAGAGCTCTAAACTGCTTGGTAGTTTAAGCATATCAAACATTATTTAGAAGTAATTAACAATGAAGTGCGTACATTTCAGAAGCTGTTTATGAACGATAATTTTAGGCAACAACAATTTTCAATTTTCAAGCTGCCACTACTTTAATCACCACAACAAGTGGAAGAAATAGTTGTCTCATATAATATTTTTGTGCTTGGACAGGTAACAGCTATGTAAAAGATACAGGTATCCATATCTCCAGAGCCCCCTCGCCAACCCCATTTCCATTATCGTGGATCGATAAGATTGCGCGCGTCTTTCGGGGCTTCGCATTTGCCGCCAGTTTAACTTTGCTATATATAAATAACTGCGCGGGCGATTCCTACCAGACCTACCAATCGAAAGTCGAATCCATCCGACCTTTTTTGCTCGTATTTCTGCTTTTAGAAATTGTCCAAAGGCGATTTACGTCGTCTTAGAATGTAACTACAACTTACCAAAGTCGGTTGGGCGTCAGTGGTATGAGAAAGCGTCAATCGCTGTAACTTCTGGCCATCACATGCGGAAATAGCCGACAATCCCCTCGAAAATTTCAACGAATCGCGGCCATCGCTAACGCATAACATTTGATGAAACTAGCGTTTTATCATTCAAGTAAAACCATAAAATGCCATGAGCACACTACGTAAGCGTGCCGCACGGCGTTAAATTAAATTCTGCTGCTGAAGCGTGTTTACACAATACTTCTTTCGAAGATTCGTGTTACTTCAGATGATCAGTTATTATAGAAGGTGGGCTAGGACGTTCCCACAATGTGACCGCAAATCGAGTACGTTGACGGCTCCAATGCAGACCTATGACCTCACTCATTAGCAACCAGACTTGGGAGATTTTTTAACTTCCGGTTATCACTGGCTCGTGAGAAATGGTCAATCTCAACGTTTCATGTGATGGTTTCATTTTATTGATGGAGTAACACTTGAAACTTACCCCGTGTCAGTTCTCTGCGCAACTTCGAAATGGCCAATGCCAATACCAAATATCGTTCACGTTGTCTAATCCGGAGGCCAATATATGATCTTCATATATTCCTATTCATGTATAGTATTTTCAGTTATTGACCAAAGACCTTCAACGTACTATACGGTAATAAAAGGGGAACCGACTAACAATGATGACAGCCATTATATTCACATTGTTTCAATAGACAATGATGACTACCACTTAATTAAACATTGTTGCCTCTTAAGAGTAAACTACTGTTTCTATTTCATTTTTACTCAATAGCCACTGTCATCACTGTTATTACGATGTCTTAGATATAAAAAAAGAGACGACGAAAAAAAGGACTGCACAGGAGATTCTACAACAAACCTGGAACCTGGTGATAGGAATATCAAAAGAGACTGACTTTACAGTAATTTGGGACCATATAAATTAAAAAGAAAATTTGTTATTTAATTTTAAAGCGCCTATCATACCCCTCCCCTCTCTCCCTTCCCTCCGGACATCTCCCACTTCTTCTCCCTCCTTCCAAAAAAACAAAGCCATTCATGTGTCAAACAAAAGTTGCACTGTACCTAGCTGCGGCCAAGAACACTAGTTAACCCTTTACCTTAACCAGGCGACGAGAAAATTGTCCCCAAACGTTTTCCTATAAAATTCTAAATTAGACGCAAAGCTGAAACCTTGCATCATTTCATGTTTAATTGTTACAATTTTAGAGTACTTTCGAATCATACTTCTCAAACTTCATAAAATGGTACTTTCAGCTTTCAACTTTCTGCGAGATGTGGTGTTCTGTGTTCTCACTTCCTTGTTCTCACTTTACAGAACCACTTGTTAATTATTGGAGAACTGTATCTGTGGGGTTCGAGAAGGAAAAAGTATAACAGGTATTCAAGGGAAAAATGAAAAGAAAATATTAACTTGCACTAAGAATAACAAAATAATCATAGAATTTGACAGAAAATGGACAGCAATGTATGCCTGAACCAAATGTCTTTCACCTACTGCTACGTTATTACTTTTTCCCTTTAATTATTTCCTTTGATTCGTTGGACTAATCATCATATTTTGCAAGCAAATCAATAATAGCCTTGCTCCGCCACGACTTCATCATGTTAGAGCGTGCAAGTGGCGCCAGGAGAGGACTCAGCAACTGTTCTCAGTTGATTTAACTTGAGAACGCTTCTTGGTTTATTTCGGCTCATTCAAGTCAATATTCATAACTTGGTATTACTTGTAAGAGAAATATCCGAAGCTTTTCTGTGCATGAGATAATTACCGACAAGAGACCGCATTAAGTGTTCCCTTGCCGATCAAACAGGACCATCCAGCATGTCGATGAAATTTGAAATATGTGACACAAGGACATCAGTAGGCTCTCAAAATTGAAAGTCATAACGGGTCCTAATTGTTCAAATTGAAAATGACACTGTTGTCACCTGGTGATGCTCGATTGAAAAAGTGGAAATGCCCACCATCAAGGAGAAGAAATAACAACAATAAGCCCAATAATACTAAAACTGAGATATTAAAGTTTGCTTTTTATTTCTGTTGCTTAGTACTTTGGCTATTTTACATTGTGATCGCACTCTACAAAATCGCCCAATTTCGCCAACTAACAGTTAGAATAAAGAGCTGTTTTGGTTTTTGTTTTATATTCTTGGTAACATGTTAAATGCAATGTTATAGAGTGGTTTTCAATTGGTTTTCAAAGCAATTCTCGTTCAATTGGGTTTTCTTTACTTCGCTCAGTGATTGGTTGCCTAAACTCGCGCAACTTTCTCAACCAATGAGAAACAAAACCGAAACCACTCACGACTTGCAAGCGTGCGTTTTCTGCGCGCTTGACATCGGTCACATTTAATTGTGTCGAATTTTGATTGGTTCATTGCGCTGTTTCCGTCTGTTCTGATTGACTAGAGTAATTGCTTACGTTACTTAATTAAAAATCGCTTAAATCACACTCATCAATACAGCTCAGCAGTGTCCTTACAGTGAAGTTAATTTGCGGGATATTAAATGCCTATTTTTATCACTTATCAACTTTACATAATGGAATACAACTCTCCTGCTCTCAGAGCATTCGGGAAAATGCTTAATTAACAAAGATTTCACAGTGGTTGATAAAATTCATCTGCCTTTAAGTCTTGTACTTTCTACAAGCTATGATTCTGATAAACGCCTTGTGATAAAACTTGCTCATCATTCCATAACATATTGGATGCAAGGCGCTTGGTAAGCAGGCCAGGATATGTACAATTCTGCTAAAAGTATACCTATGCGGCCAGACCTCAAACGCTTTGACTTTAAATTCGTACATAAGAAACTGCACCTGATAAGGAATGTAACAAACTAAAAAAATTAAAACCAAGGCATAAACCATTTTAAGCAGATCGTTTTCAAGCTCAAAAGCATTTTTGTTCTGATTCTGAGTGGGCATCTGATCATCTGCAGGTTTTTCATGGGACTCCTTCTTCTCCTCCTGTTCTTCAAGACTTACATACTTGGCAGACCCTTTTCCATAACGATTTCCACATTTTTCTTTCTTACTGTCGTTTTTTATGTTCTTGAGTTCAATCTCTTCTTCGTTTACTTCGGGTGTCTGGATGACCATACTGCCTCTTTTCGGACTTTGTTCCTCTACACAAACGGAACACTGGGTGACGGAAGACAACGCCTTGCTCTGCTCGTCTCGAAGCCTTTTTATGACGAAGATGTGTTCTCTGATCTTTCTGCTGACCAAGGAGTAAGAAATCGCCATTACCACGAGTGGCAGGACAAAGTTGATCACGAAAAGAGAGATAGTGTAAATGTGCTGGATGTGCTTAAGGCCTTCAGGAAACACTTCTTCACAAACATGAGTGTCGCAGTTGTCACCATATGAAATCACCACACGAAAATGTCCTCCAGGAACTGACAGCGCAAAGGACCCCACCCACGACAACAGTATAACACAGCATGTTTGTCTGCGAGTTGGTTTTGTTACCATTGGCTTGATGAGCAAAACACAGCGATACACAGCAAGGATGGCCAAAGTTGTTGTGACGACCAACAGACTCGCTATTTGCAGAGGTTCCAGAATCTTGCACATCACATGTCCAAGCTTCCAAATATATGGCGGTTCGTAAGCGTGGAACGTAAACACCAAACAAACCATGCTGACAATTTCAGCGAAAGCCAAGTTACTGACTAAGTAATGTGCGATTGGTTTGGGACCAAGATTTCTCCAAACTGCTCGACACACCACATAGTTTCCAACCAAAGCGAGCGCTGCTATCAGACTGAACAAGACCATACGAGCAATGCGTAGCGCTTCTGGTTCAGGAATGTACGAAGGTACACTGCTGCTGTTGGTCGCAGCCTTTACTGACTGATTAACCATGTTGGCGTTGCACGACATCTTCAGAAAAGTTGAACACGTCTTGCCAAAGCGACTGATGCTGTCTTCGTGCGGAAGGCTTCTATCAGGGAAGCAGATCAACACACGTTTTATGAAGATCTGAAGAGGAAATAAAATTTAAATAAATACGAGTTTTTCGCTTTTGTTTAATGAAACCGGCACCATTTAGCGATCGTTCTGAGAATAATGCCGGATGCATTGGTTCGTTTACCTCTCATTAGAAGTGATTCATTTGCATTTTATTTAACAATTCGTTGTCCCCTTTTTTAAAACAAAGGATTGCTTAAGAAAAGGATAATATTGCCTCAAAATCTGGAATGATCCATTTATTTTGGACGATCTATCGCCTAATGAGACTAAAAGATACAGACAAAGTTGATTGTGAATGACCGAAAGACACTATGTGCGGTAAAAGCTTACCAATCAAAATCTGGAAGTATTTATTTTTACACTGTCATAGAATTTGCCTAATTTGAGTCATATCGATATGACCACAACGACAGTGGAGAGTTTGTTTGATTAATACAAAAAGATAGAATGGCACTGAGAAAATACCTTCACAATTCCTTCGGCTGGGGGTTTAAGGTTCTTGGAGAACAAATTGCAAACCCACACTAAAGACAACTTCTTTATGGCTGGAATTCCGTGTGTCTAAAATTCAAATTTTCATCCAATATCCCACCAAGACTGCATGAAAACAATTTTAAGGCAATCAATGCTTTGTTTAAGACTCTCATTCATTGAACAGCTGTAGACAATATTAATTTTTCCTCACCTAAAGAAGGCGACTAAAAGCGGCAGTCTCCATTGTACAGATCATGGCCATTATCTCCCTCATATGAAAGTCAAAAGAGATGCGTGTTCCTCAAAGCTATTTTCGTGTAATTCTGTCGGTGAGCAGTTGTCCTGCCGCAGGGTCTAATTTGCAAGGTTGGAGCCAATCAATGTTTGAATCGATGCAAGATGAAATCTTTAAAATGCAGCTGGAAGGATAATTATTTCATGTTTGGATATCTTATCCACTTTATAGTTACGAAAAATTGAGTGTTTACAGGACCGCGATTTCATTAGTAAAGTTTCCGGTAAATAGCTTCTTTCTTTTTCAGAGGCTTGTTTAACTGGGTACACAGTCTTAGAACAATTTGCAGGCTTGTCAAACGGAAAGGCGGTCGCTTTCCTCAACTTTACTGTGTTTGGATTCGGTATATAGCCATAACAAAAACACTGCTGACAATTTATCATATTTTATGATGGTCTCTACCTTAATTAGGAAATGGAAATGTACTTTAAAGAACAATTTTACACTTTCAACAAAAAAATTGTGTCACGTTCGAATATTCTGGATATAAAAAGAAATGTGGCTTTATAGATGCCCAGACTTTGCTGAGGTCTTAGGAAAAAGCGAATAAAAAGATTTCACCCCAGAAATGTAATTTACCGTATTACATCCTTTTAAGACAAATTTTACCCGTGGTTTCTTTGCATGTGGTAGACGTTAATTTGTACTCTTTTTCAGTGTTTTTTTCTTTTAATTGTGTATTTAATTTTTTTTATTGCCCGTCCATAAAACTGCATGGTTGTCTGATCGTGAAGATGGAGCGGTTGGGGGTAAATTTGGTCACGGATGTGGCACAGGGAATGACTCCGTAAGACAAATAAATATTGTGAACACAAAAAAATTAAAATAACAAAGGAGGCTGGGACAACAAATACAAGGTGGAAAATTAAAAGACGAAATAATTTACTATGAATAGCGAGAAGACTGAGAGAAATGGTAATTTCAGAAGATACGCGCACGGAAGGTATTTTTAACACACTCGTTAGAACGAAGCGAGACGCAATAAATCTGAAACGATGACTTCAGGTGGGGGAAGAGCTTATTCCGCTTTAGGGAAAGCAGGAAAAATTAAGCGGAACTGTCTTTCTCCTGATTACGACTGACTAACATGGATTGTGGCATGGAGAACTGGATAGCCTGTACACAAACTGTAACCTATCTTTTAGCTATGTTGGTATTAGGAATGAAAGATAAGAATATCGCGCTGAACCGACGTATAAACGAGCAAGCCAGGAAGAATATAGCGAGCGAGGAAGTGTGAAACCAGTAAGGCAGGACGGGAAGAAATATGCAGAAAAACAAGAAGGGACACATAAAAACAGACTAAACAGGAAACATAGGGCGAGCAAGGCTTCAACACTCCTTTTTCTGTATTCGTGTTTGTGCCATTCTTTCGTTACACTTTTTCTTTTGATTTCGTTGAATAGCTTATTGACAGCGTCCCAAACTAATTAACAGCTTGAAATTTACCTCCACAAACAGAACAGCTAGCGTACCGGTCTCATTCTGTTACCAACTCTAATGTAAATGAATTCTTAACAAAATACTGTCAAATGAAGTCACTGAATGAGTTTTTTACATTGGGCTGAACGTTTCTTCATCACTGATGGCCATGCATGGATGAAAAATTGTGTAGCCCTTTCAGTTTAAGAGGTATTTTCACCTGAGAGAAAGAAAACCACAAAATTAATTCTAGGCAACCAATAATGGCTTTTGAATGCCTTTTTCGTGCGTCATCTGGACAGGCAAAGTTCTATTACTGTCCCAAGAAAAGAAACATCTTTACGTTTACCTCCGCTGATGAAATATCACCTTAATCTTAAATGTCTGCTGTAAAAGACAAAACAAAATATATCAGGGGCACCCAGCGACAAGTTTCGGTAGATATCTGTTCGGTGGAGAGTAATTCGTCTTGTGCTTTCGGGCGACACTTAAAGAGTGAACTCGGATTTTCGTAACTAAAACGTGGCCTAAAAGATTCGCAATTGCGAAATCATAGACCCAGAGGTTTTCGAAATTGAAAAGGTCGTAATTGCTGTTTTTGGCAGTCAAAAACGTCAGTCAACTAGCATTTTCGGAAAGAAAATAGTTCCCTAGAAAGTTCGTGGAAAGTTCATTTCATCTTGGGATACCAATATACCCAGTTTTTTCCCCATAAGATACCAATATACCTTAAAATTGTGAAACGTGCGATGCTTAATACCTAACATTATCTTGAAGCATTTAATTCATGGCTGTATGCCGAATACCTAAAATTCAGGAAGAACCAGACACTTTATACCCGAATTGTAACATATAAATACCATATACCTGAATTAAAATAGCTCTAGATACCGTGTACCCAAAACCCCTAGCCGGGCCTGGATATTTTATTGAAGAAAAGATCGGTGAATATTCCAAAGACAAAAGATAATGACATAACAACGTGTTTGTTTTCATACAATCATCCGTAAAACAAGGTATTATTTTCAACGCTTATCTGACAGTTTTATGTTTAGTTTGTTTCTTATTTGTTAGCTGAAATTAGAATCTTTAGCAACTCTAACACGATGAAATGAAATAAAGTTTAATAAATGTATGCACAGTGTGCTACGGGGAGTTCGCCAAAACTTGGCGCTTGTTCGGTGTTTTTTCCTAATTTTGGTTCAGTTAACAATTTCGCCGACACGTATAAATTCTTCAAATTGTGTCACCTGTTGTTGAACGGAACTGTCTTTCTCCTGATAACTGACTGACATGGTAGAAAGATAGCCTGTATGCAAATTGTAACAGATCTCTTAGATATGCTGGTATTAGGAATGAATGATGAATGAATACTTCGCTGAACCGGCGGATAAAAGCGAGCGAGGCAGGAAGAAGGTCGAAGAATCTAGCGGGCGAGGAAGAAGGACATCAGTTAGGCAAGACGGGAAGAAATATGCAAGAAAAACAGGAAGGAACACGAAACATTAAAGCAAGTAAGCAAGAAACACACCAGGCAAGCAAGGCTTCAAACACTCTTTTTTTAGGATTCGCGGTGTGTCTGCCATTCTTTCGTTATATTTCTCTTTCAATTCATTGAATAGTGTATTTGACAACGTCTCGAAAGAATTAACAGCTGGAAACAGTTACCTCCACAATCAGAACAGCTAGCATACCAGTCTCATACTGCTACCAACGGTTAATAGAAAATATTCATATAAATGAATTTTTATCAAAATACTGCAGTCAAATGAGTTCTTTTACATTTGAATGAATGATGTATGGCGGTTTCTTGATCACCAATGGCCATCCATGGTTGAAAACTGAAAAATTGTGTAGCCTTTCAGTTTAAGAGATCTTTCCAACTAAGACAAAGAGAAAACCGTTAAATTAATTCTAGAAAGCCAAATAATGGATTTTGAATGCATTTTTCTCACGTCGTCTGGACACACAAAGTTATATTACTGCCGCAAGAAAAGAAAACCGATCTTTACGCCTGCCTCCTCTGGAAAAATACCACCAACCCGTAGCATTTAATATTTCAGGAACCTTAATTGCACTCCTGTGATGGACGGAACAAAATATATGGTAGCTAATTTACCAACACTTTTTGCGAATTAACTTGACGTGTACAGATGACACAGCTAGCATGATCTTACCATAAGTTTCGATGGTTTATAGGCGGGGTGTTGAAGAACACAAGAAGAATTCGTAAATCAGGAGCCGCAGGCCAGTGATTTACGAATTCTTCGACTGTTCTTCCAACATCCCAAGCGTTTTATCATGCCTTTCAAATACTCATTAATAATTCATGTATTCAACAACCCATCACAGCCATTAAAATTGATCACATACTCTTGTTTTAAACCCCGGTAAAACACTGTCAAACTAAAAAGCCTGGGGGCGGCATTTGATTTCAGTCCCAGTGGGGAGCGGGGCTGATTGTATTTTACTTCATTGATATTCTCTATATAAACATTTTGTCCTCATTAGTATTCTTTATATAAAGAATACTAATAAGAATGATGTTTTATAAAACAGCTTTAAAGAGGTGAAATAGTGTAATGGCCAGCTGAATAAACAGGAACTACAAACAAAACAATTTTGATGCAATATTCAATTTCGTGATTCCAAAGTTAACATTTGCGAATAGTTTATTAGGTAATATAGTACAGTACATAAACTATTTCTGTACACTATTGAACGTACAGTTATTGAAAACAGATCTTGTAAACCATTTCGGTGCTGACACTAAAGCGTTCGTGGAGGGTAAGTTTCTCCTGTGTCTTCTTCGTCAGCCAAAAGTCTAGATACTCTGCCGTCATGTCGCAAATGTTCGTTTCCAAATCTTGAATTGGAGAACTTTCCACAGCAGATCTGCTTTCTTCCTCACAGGCTTTCTTATTTGTTCTTCCGGCCTGCCACTCCCCAAACATTTTCATCGCCCATTTATTTACCGAACGGGTCGATTTTGGGACAGCATTTTCCAATGTTTCACTTTCTTCCTCCGCGCTTTTTGGCTCACGAAACGTTCGGTTCGAAGCCATGTGGTTTTTGGGCTCATCCTCGGTGTAAGAACCTGTGACTCTTACGAGTGACGTAAAACAAAGACAACAAAGAAGCCCAAACAATACTGCCTAGGAAAATAATAGCGATAAAACAAAGAAAAACTTCACAGGTTCTTACACCGAGGTAAACCCGGTTTTTGGTGTGCCATTAATTGGTCATACAGTCCGAAAACCACACAATGATAATTCTCACAATAATTCCCAGGGCGACTCCACGTAATGCGTGCTTGCTTCTTCAAATTCTTTTGTGCAACACGAAATTAAAATTATCACACTAGTACGCTAAACCAAAAATTATCGCACAAGTAAGCTAAACAAACAAGTTCGCATATTCCCTAGAGATTTTCGCTTTTGAAGCCGTTCAATAAACTTGCGGATAGTGTTTTATCGCGTTATAAAACCACTCGGCTTTGTCTCGTGGTTTTATAACCCAATAAAACACTCCCGCTAGTTTATTAAACAGTACATAAATCATAGAGACTTGTGGTATATTACGTTTATATAAAAATTCAGAAGAAGTGCGAAATTTCCATGAGTTTATTGGCACAATAAACCATAGCTGATTGACCAATCAGAGCACGGGCATTGATTTGGTTATTATATAATAAATGTATACACAGCGAGCGACGAAGCGAGATAGGTAGGAGGAATCGAGCAAGCGAGTAGTCTGGTGGCTTAGCGGAATGATCGTGACAGACTGGACAAAAGTGCCAAAATTTGTGCACATGTAGCTTAGCACTAGTTAATCAATTCTAGGATGGGTGCCCAATCCAAACGCCTATCGTTCTCATTTTATTAAGCAATCAAATATCTCACGTAATAGCTATGATGGGTACCTGTGGTGTAAATAAAAAAAGATAGAATTTTACTATTAATGTCAAGAAAATAGCAAATAACCCTTTTAATCTACAGAATTTCAAATATTCAAAAGGAACAATAGTTATTGAGTTCGAGAAAAGAGAACGCACACCTAATTTCGTGTTGGTTTCCTTGTGTTCCTTGCGCTTGGTGTTCCTGTGCACGATAATACTGTAAGGACTCCAACATTATTTTGCGGGGGCGAATAGTCGGCAGGGGTCGAGACTTTATCGGGGGAAGTCGGAACGGTCGGGTAGGCATGTTTTTTGCGTTCCTTACACTACGGCGACCAGTAGCCGTCTTCATCTCGAGAAAGACTTGTTTTGAATTTTGCTCGCTTTTCTTTGCAGTTAATTTTTTTTAGCTACCAAATACACTGTACTTTCGAGTTTTCTCACAACCGTGACTGCGCCAGGTAAACATGGAATATGCAAATATGCTTTTCAGCTTACAGCTGGCTTTGCACGATGTGAAAAGTACGGTGCTCCAAAGCTACTTGTTTGTTTTGCTTAGAGCAAGCGCCGTTAACATCGTACCAAAAAGGTAAACAATGTTTTACTCCACGCAGGCAAAGACACTGAAACGTTGCTTTGAAATGTCGAAGTCCGTCGAATGGTGCGGTGCGAAACATGATCTAATGAAACATGATCACTCTGTTTAGCTAGCACGTGACATAAATCTGCAACTGGTAAAATGTTTTCTACCGCTTTCCGTGAACGTTACGTTGGTTAAGGCCCTGTTTACAAGCAGGGAGGGTAACCCTAGTGCTGGGGTTATCCTAGTAGGAGGGTCAAATGAAGATAGCCCGGGTTTGCAAGCAAAATTTCACAGGTGGGGTTACCCTGGCACCCAGGACAACTGAATCGCAAACAAAATGCTGATCACCGGACCTGTCACCGGACACATAAAGCTTATTTTTAACTCTAATGGATTTTCGCAAACCTTTAGTGATCCATGGTTTTGAGAGATGTTTTGCTTTACGATTAGAAATTGTTTTCATTGGTGCATGCTTGTTCACCAGTTTGTTAAATTTCTTGTAGAAGGAAGAGAATACATTGTTCACGTCACTCGATTCGTTTGCAAAAAGAACATTCCAGTCCACATTAGAAAGATCAGCATTTAATCTCTCACTAGAAAAACGTGAATAGTCTCGCATAAAATAAAGAACTGAAGAACTGGACTGAACTAGCAGGAGGGTCAAATGAAGACAGCCCGGGTTTGCAAGCAAAATTTCACAGGTGGGATTACCCTGGCACGCAGGACAACTGAATCGCAAACAAAATGGTCAACAAGAGAAGAGTTCTGCTAAGTGCTTCAATTCCCCTTTCGTGCTGCCTGTTATTGCTCCTTTCGAGTGTCATTATTTCTAGACTACGACAACAAGTTACAATACTGAACAATACCTCACTCGTGGGAATGACTTGAATGCAACATGTGAAACGGGAGAGTGATTCGACGAAGAAGATTACGAAGAAAACTTAGCCGTACAGATCATTGGTGGAAGAAGTTATTCGAGGGAAGGACGCTTACCTACCGTGCACTGACTTGAAATGTTTTCTGTTTAGCTGCCTTGTAAACACGTTGGAAAAAAAAAAAAAAAAAAAAAAGAAATATGGGAGCGCTAGGGTAACCCTCCTGCTAGGGTTACCCTACCTGCTTGTAGACAGGGCCTAAACTAAGACCGCTGTCAAAGTAATCGTCAAGAATACAGCTGCAATATGGCTCAGAAATTGAAAGCGTATGGATAGTGAGTTTTTACCCTTAACTTCGCTAAAATTGCGCAGTTTATTTCATTTGCAACTGTTTTTCCTTTGCGTGCTTAACTCTTTTCTCTCACTCACCATTTTGCTGAAAAACGTCTTACCGGGTCTGGTCACTGTGCCCCTCACGGAAATGACAGACCTTCTGAGCTGACTGATTGATTTTGAATTTGATTGATTGATTGATTTTATCCTATCAGTATGAAATAGTTTATACTTTGCTTGATTATATACTATCAGTCTATGCCGTTTTAACACATACTTGAAGTGAGCTCACTAAATTATATTTTTTTTCAGAGCAAATTACTGTTAGCATTTAGTACTGAAAATATACCCCCTCTCCCCGCATCTGTAGCCGTTTTCTCTTCAGTTGTTATATAATTCCGTCTCGTGTTTTTGTCCTTTTTCCTCCGCTACACACTGGATTCTGTTTACCCAATTTTTACACCGTTTCAAATATCAGTTTTTGGAATGTTCGTCCGATTACTTGTAAATTAACTGCTATGAGAAATTTCTAACGTACCAAGTTTCTGGCAGTTTCTGGCAGTTGAAATGGGACAGCTGTGTATGGAACTACAGAGAAATTCTACGACTTACCTTAAATATTACATGAAATTTTTGCGACGTGGATATTTCGCGATTTCATTAGTCGCTTATTTCGCGACACTTAAATTTCGAAATTATGCGGAAATTTTCCAATTTTAAATCACTTTAATTTCGCATTTTGAGTAAGACTTAATTTATAACTTGTCCTTGAATCAAATAAAACTACTTCATTTTATTAACAACCGTAAAAGCCACTGAGAGGTTCAAGCAGCCAGTGGAACAGCACGACAAGAAGCCAGCATATGGATGGTTTGAGGACTGTTCAAAAGAAAATAATACTGATGAGGAGGATCAAGACGTTGCCTCAGAATAGTTAAAAATATGATTTTCTGAAGGTTTCATTGCTAACAAACTCGTTCTTTCTTAATTATTGACATAATGTGAGTCACCTCAGTTATTTTCGCGTCATGTTATGTTCGCAATTCTTATTTTTCGCGTCACTTTAATTTTGCAAATCTTTTAAAATCGCAACATTCGCGAAATTAACGTGTCAGTCACGAAAACTTTATGTAATAAGGTACCTGTCCCATGTCTAGCTACTCACAATAACATATATTTGTTATTATGATGAAATACAGATCGTACCATTTGATTCAGTGCACAACTGACAAGCTTGGTTGGCCTGTGCTGCAAACAACCCCTCAAAAGTGTAGCTTGGTAACCACCCGCATTTATGTAATATGCACTTATACATTAATGGGCATAATTTGGATGACCTTCGAAATCAAATCTTCACAGAAATCTTAATGTTCATTATATAATATTTTAATTGCCTAACAAAGTTTCTAAAGGGCTTATATTATATATAAAAAAATAACAATTGCTTGGTAACCAAGCAATTTTGAAACATTTTATGAAAGGAAAATAAGCAATTATCATTCAGGGAAATCCTTGCATTAATTTTGAGCCATTTTACACTTCAAAACTGTCAAAAATACTATTTTGAGACAAAAGCCTGGTTACCAAGCACAGCAGTGCGAGGATGAAAAGTATTTCCCAGTTTATACCTTAACGAGAAGTTTCTATCTTGGGCACCCATCCCAGATTTAATACTCATATCCCAAGGAAACTACATGGAAAGTTTGGTACTTTTGTCCGCTATGTCACGATCCGTCTCAAATTTTGCGTTAAGCCACTAGACTAGAGGAAGAAGAACATCTACTGGTGAAGACGGGAAGAAATATGCCAAAAAAAAAAAAAAACAGGAAGGTGCACGAAACATTAAAGCAAGAAAGAAAGAAACACGCGAGGCAAGCAAGACTTCAGACACTCGTTTTGTAGGTTTCGAGTGTATGCCATTCTTAAATTATCTTTTTCTTTCGATTTTATTGAATAGGTTACTGACAAGGTCTCCACATAACAGCTTGAAATTTACCACAAACAGAACAGCTTAGTAGCATATCGATCTCATAATGCTTCCAGCTCTTAAAAATAATCAATAAATGAACTTTTAACAAAATACTGAATTTACGTTAAATGAGTTTTTGTATTTGTCTGAATAATGAAACAGTTTCTTCGTCATTGATGGCCTTGCATGGATGAAAAATTGTGCAGCTTTTTGGATGCCTTTTTTGGATGCCTTTTTTTTAGTTCTCTCCGTTATTAGCTTCCTTAGTAACTCTGAGAATTTGAGATGAAATAAAGTTTTAGACCAGTAAACATTTTCGCTGACACGTAATTGTTCAAATTGTGTCACCTGCAGCTGCACCTGTTCCCCTAGCGACATTCTTGGTGTTGTCTGATCATCAGAAGATGGCCCGAGTAGGGTAAATTTGGTCACGGATGTGGCACCGAGAATGCCTCCATGAGGCAAATAAATTTTGTCAACGCAACAAATTTATAATAACAAGGGAGGTTCAAACAACAAATACAAGGTGGAGAATTAAAAGATTGCAAGATATACCATTATAGTAACAGCGCCGGAGAAGACGGAGATGAAACGGTGATTTCAGAAGGTACGAAAGGCATTTTTAACAGCGAGCGCGAGAGAACGAGCGAAGAAAATGTAGCCCCCCCAGTCCCCACGCGATTTTCTTCCCTCGTTCTTCGCTCGCCCCAAATATCTGAGAACCTGGAATAAGCTATTTTAAAATGAAGCGAGAGAGGACACGCAATAAGGACCGCAGTTAGAGAAAGCAGAAAAAAATTGAACGGAACTTCCTTTGCACTGATCATGACTGGCTGACACAGATTTGGAGTATCTACAGAATCTCTCCTCTGAGAACTGTTTCAAGTCATGTTCTTGACTCGGCTTCAATGATGCCATGCATATCCTCTGGGAACAGCACATGTTAATTTATCTTTGTCATACTAGTGTGTTTATGTTCACATTTTTGTTGTTGTATATTTTTCTCTCCTCACAACCCCTTTCTTTTTCACGGTAAAAATATTATTTACTTCAGTTTATCACACTATGCATCCCTATTTTAATATTTCCATATTCGTTCTGCATTCATTTAGCAACTGACGATGGATGATGGTCATGTTCTTTCATTGGAAACATGTCAGTTTGGAAAATGAATTTTAAGAGTGTCGTGTGGTTTCAAAAGAGTTAATGTTACTTCGTACTGCTACGATACGTGTTAAATAAAAGTTGGCTTCTTGGCTTTTGTTTCAAAATGCCCGAGATCGATGACCAAAGAGAGAACAAATCGCATTCACTAGCGACGATCTTGGACGAAACTACTTGAGAAAATAGGCCTCCTAGGGTCCCAAAAAAACTTCTCCAATATGTGTGAGTCAACAATATCCCTAAAGTAACTTCCCTTCCCCCTCCCCCTTTTCAATGTTGAATTTGGTAAGCCACCATTGTCAGGGAAACGGTTAGGAGGCGCAGACAGCATTGAATTGGGGGGGGGGGGCTTTGAAACTCAGTTGATCACTGTTTGCACACACTAAGGCTTCTAAGCTCAATTTTCTCAACAGTTTGCCCAAGATTGTGTACGAGACTTTTTTGAAATTTCCTGTGTAGTGCAAGAGTTGCAAGTCCTAAGCAGCTGTTGTTAGTCACTCATATGGGCCTGTCGTCAGTTAAAGCTCTGTTGTTGCCATGTTAGCATTCCAATGAAATATAACGAGCCAACAATATATCCCTGAGTTTATGAAATGTCACTGAATTACGTGTCGCATACGCCAAAACCCACTTAGCAAACTGGAGATTTCTGCTGTCACTATTCGACTGTTGTTTGTCCGATCATCTACTGGGGAAAGCGTGAGGTCATGTGTCTTAAAAAACGCATTACTGATGAATGTGAAACGGAAGTGACGGCCTATGTGTTAGCCGGTACATCATTTAATTTTATTAAGACCATATCCCGCGGGAAATTCAACGCGAATCCCCCCAACACATGTTTCGCAAACCGACCATATTAGCCGATAGACAAGTATGCCATTAGGTATATCACGGTTAACTTAGCAAAAGAGAAACAATGGATCAATAAAAGAACGATTAACAGACAATTTCAACGGTTAACAACGAACGCGAAATAAAACAATAGACTATCACTCCTATTTATATAAAAGTACGGCTAGTCTCTCATATACCGGGAACTGAAATTGTTAACCATTATCTAAGAGTAAAATATTAAAAGTAACCGCCGTCAGTAAGTATATAAGTGCTGTGGGCATAGAAGAATGGTGGGCACAGAGGTACAGTGGGCACTGAGATACAGTGTGCACACAGGAACAATAAGCACAGAGGATCAGTGGGCACAGAGGTACAGTGGGCACTGAGATACAGTGGGCACAGTCGAATAGCGGGCACAAAGGTGCAGTGGGCAGGAGGTACAGTGGGCACAGAGGAGCAGTGGGCACAGAGGTAAAGTGGGCACAGAGGTACAGTGGGTACACAGGAACAGTGGGCACAGAGGTACAGTAAGCATAGAGGAACGGTAAGCACAGAGGAACAGTGGACGCAGAGGAACACTGGGCACAGAGGTACAGTGGGTGAACAGGAAAAGTGGGCAAAGAGGAACAGTGGGCACAGGAACAGTGGGCACAGGAACAATGGGCACAGAGGTAAAGTGGGTGCAGAGAAATAATGGGCACTGAGGAACAGTGGGCACAGAGGTACAGTGTGCATGCAGGAACGGTGGGCACAGAGGAACAGTAAGAAACGAAGAAAAGTAGGCACAGAAGGACAGTGGGCACAGAGGAACAGAAAGCACATACAAACAGTGGGTACAGAGGAACAGTGGGCACAGTGGTACAGTGGGCGCAAAGGAACAGTGGGCACACAGTAACAGTGGGCACACAGGAACAGTGGGCACAGAGGAACACTGGGCAAAGAGGAACAGTGGGCACAGAGGAACCGTGGGCACAGAAGAACAGTGGGCACAGAGGTAAAGTGGGCACAGAGGAACAGTGGGCACAGAGGTACAGTGGGCACAGAGGAACAGTGGGCACAGAGGAACAGTGGGCACAGAGGAACAGCGGGCACAGAGGTACAGTGGGCACAGAGGTACAGTGGGCACAGAGGAACAGTGGGCACAGAGGTACAGTGAGCACAGAGGAACAGTGGGCACAGAGGTACAATGTGCATGTAGGAACTGTGGGCACAGAGGAACAGTAAGCACAGAAGAAAAGTGGGCACAGAGGGACAGTGGGCACAGAGGTACAGTGGGCACAGAGGAACAGTGGGCACAGAGGAACAGCGGGCACAGAAGTACAGTGGGCACAGAGGTACAGTGGGCACAGAGGAACAGTGGGCACAGAGGAACAGTGGGCACAGAGGAACAGCGGGCACAGAGGTACAGTGGGCACAGAGGTACAGTGGGCACAGAGGAACAGTGGGCACAGAGGTACAGTGGGCACAGAGGAACAGTGGGCACAGAGGAACAGCGGGCACAGAGGTACAGTGGGCACAGAGGTACAGTGGGCACAGAGGAACAGTGGGCACAGAGGTACAGTGGGCACAGAGAAACAGTGGGCACAGAGGTACAATGTGCATGTAGGAACTGTGGGCACAGAGGAACAGTAAGCACAGAAGAAAAGTGGGCACAGAGGGACAGTGGGCACAGAGGTACAGTGGGCACAGAGGAACAGTGGGCACAGAGGAACAACGGGCACAGAGATACAGTGGGCACAGAGGTTCAGTGGGCACAGAGGAACAGTGGGCACAGAGGAACAGTGGGCACAGAGGAACAGCGGGCACAGAGGTACAGTGGGCACAGAGGTACAGTGGGCACAGAGGAACAGTGGGCACAGAGGTACAGTGGGCACAGAGGAACAGTGGGCACAGAGGTACAATGTGCACGCAGGAACTGTGGGCACAGAGGAACAGTGGGCACAGAGGAACAGCGGGCACAGAGGTACAGTGGGCACAGAGGTACAGTGGGCACAGAGGAACAATGGGCACATAGGTACAGTGGGCACAGAGGAACAGTGGGCACAGGAACAGTGGGCACAGAGGAACAGCGGGCACAGAGGTACAGTGGGCACAGAGGAACAGTGGGCACAGAGGAACGGTAGGCACAGAGGTAGAATGTGCACGCAGGAACTGTGGGCACAGAGGAACAGTTAGCACATAAGAACAGTGGGCACAGAGGGACAGTGGGCACGGAGGAACAGTGGGCACAGAGGTACAGTGTGCACGCAGGAATTGGGCACAGAGGAACAGGAAGTACAGACAAACAATGGGCACAGAGGAACAGTAGGCACAAAGGAACAGTGGGCACAGAGGAACAGTGGGCACAGAGGAACAGTGGGCATGAAGGAACAGTGGGCACAGAGAGGAACATTTGGCACAGAGGAACAGAAAGCACCGAGGAACATAGGGCACAGAAGAGCAGTGGGCACAGAGGAACACTGGGCACAGAGGAACGTTGGGCACAGAGGAACAGTGGGCACAGGGAAACTGTGGGCACACAGGAACATAAAGCCCTGTGTGAATTGACTGATTGAAAATTGATGCATTGTGTTCATCCATGTTGAGCGGTCTTTCTAAAGCTTATCTACCTGTCCACTTATATTCCTACTTAAAATTTGAGGGTTGTCCAATATACCCAAATCGAGTCGATTCGTCTATGTTAACAGACGAATCGTTTTACCGGAAGTCGATTCGCGAGATTCTTAGACAGAATACCGTTGAAAGGCAACGGGGAGGGTGGAATACGTTGTCGATTCGACTCGATTCGATCGATTCGTCTGTGTTGGCAGTCTAATCGTTTCACCGCAAGTCGATTCTCGAGAGTCTTAGACTCATGATCAATACCGCTGCAAGGCAACATGGAGGGTGGAATACGTTGTCGATTCGACTCGATTCGATCGAATCGATCGATTCGTCTGTATGGCAGTCGAATCGTCTCACCGGAAGTCGATTCACGAGAATCTTAGACACAATACCGCTGCAAGGCAACAGGGAGGGTGAAATACGTTGTCGATTCGTCTGTGTTAGTCGTCGAATCGTCTCACCAAAAGTCGAGAGTCTAGACACAATAGCTCTGCAAGGCAACAGGGAGGGTGGAATACGTTGTCGATTCAAACAAATTGCATAGCAGTTAACATGCGCGAGTGGGAGTGGGTTGCACGGGGTAAATAATTATTTTTTGTCGGCCCCGACATAAAACAAAAAACAGAAAAAACTATAATGCTGGTTGAAAAATGTCTTTCACCCGGTGGAACATAAATTGTTATATATATGGCTGCCCACCAATTGAAGAAAAGCGGAGAGTGTTGTATGGCAGAAGTGCCGTCCGCCAAGAGTGATCAAACAACTTTTGATGAAAACAAACCCTATTATAAACCCATTTTGAGTTTACTTCAACTGGGGTCTGATTCGTTTGGAAGATTTACGATTGGGCAAGTAGCTAACGGACTAAACAAACAAAATAAAGAAAAAATTGAAGAAAGTCTTAAAATGTATGAAGAAACTGTTGATGAATTGATAGAAAATTGGGAAGAGGGTAGTGGATGCGCTTCCGACCCTTTTTATAACGCTTATCATAATTTGGTGGACCATGTGAAAATGATTCCACAGCAAGTTGATGAAAAAATGCGTTTGCGCATTTTAATTGTTAATCGAAAACTTGCGGCACTTGCGGTAAAAGAGCAAGAAAAAATATTGGCAAACATATAGAATGCTCAAGATTTTGGGGTGGGTTGCACGGGGGTAAATAATTATTTTTTGTCGGCGCAAAAAAGTGTGGGTGTATATGGCGGCCCGCCAATTGAAGGAAGGGGTGGAGCGTGCAAGTGTTATGGAAGCGCCAGGGTCTGTAGCGGCGGCACTTTTGCGTTTGCACGAGCGGAAAAATCTTGAAAAAGAAGCAGGTGCTTTAATGATAGCAGCTTATAACAAATATAACAATGACGTTTATTGTTTTATTCAAGCAAAAAGACAACTTGAATTGATGGAAAACGAAATTGGCTACATCATTTCAGCAAAAAAGAGAGTACCCAGAAACAGTTGACACAGATAGAATGACAAAGTGTTCAGAAAAATTGGAAAATCTTTTAAATGAATTCCTCCAACTTAACGAATTTGTTTACCCAAGACTTTCAAAAATTATAACCAGAATGAAAGTACAAAACGAAGTAGTGCGAAATTATGTGGAAGGAAAACACACCGATTAAGTGCTGCCAATTGAAGAGGGGGGTGTGTGCGCGGCGGTATATGGCGCCCGGGAATTGAAGGATGGCGCGCAGAAACAATCCCAACCCACCAATTGAAGAAACGTGTAACAATGTATAGGATGGGCTGTATTGTTTCACACCCAAAATTCCCAAACTGGTTGGCAAAATCAACCACCACCGCACACACAGTAACAACCGTGCTGACTGATTTTCAACTGCGGCACAACATCTGTCAGGAGCTAAACAATGAATTGAAACACGAAAACCGCTACTGCCCCGAAAAACAACTTGAAAACGTGCAAAATTTGCTTTAAAAAGATATAGCGCCCTGGCGGTTCATAAAAAACACAAAAGATGACTATTTTACAGACGAGTGTGTATATTTGTATATAAGGGTAAGATACACATTGCCGTTGCGGGAAAGGGAATACATGGATAAATGGTTAGTAGAAGAGGGATTTTATGATACAGTTTATTAATTTTATTTTTGTTGAAAACATTTTTTTTCTATATATATATAGCGGCCAGCGAAATGGAGGCACCCGAAATTGTTTTAAAACGAACAGGACCCATTAGGCATATACCTATAAAACCCTTTGTTCTTAATAAAGAAAACGCCCGATTAAGAAATCTTTCTCTTCAAGAATTAATTGAGGAGGTAGAAGTCTTATTAGAATATAATTGGTGCCAAGATGAGCGAGATTTTTTGAAAGTAAGGCACTGTTTACACGGACGCGGTTTCATTTGTAACCGCATCGGTTTCGATGCGGTTACACCTTTCGTTTACACGGCGCCGGTCGAGTTCGTTATCAGAACCGGGTCGTTTTGAAAACGATTTCAAAAGTGGAGCGTTTTCAAAACGATACGGTTTCATTGGTCGTGTAAACGGCGAAACCGCATCGATTTGAAAACGGCTACTTATTTTGGTGCGAAATTGACTGGCTCGCGAAGGGTAAACATGGTGAACTTCGCACGGAGTATAGCGCTTTTTTGCACAATCACAATTTAAGTTCGTTTTTTTCAGCTTTCATACATTTTACTCTCTATAAACCAAGAGGCATATCGTAATAACAGGCAGAGATGTCTTGAAATGTTGACTTTTTCGTCGATACGCTCCAGAGTAACGAAGAGAAAGCAAAACGACGATTCTGGATTCGGCCTGGAAGAACTCGTGTTTGATGGGACAACTTTTTGGACGGGTAAATGCTTCCAAAAGAATGCCTGAGAACGAGATCGCCATTACGTAAACGGTTGGATAGGTTCCGTGTAAACACTTTGAAACCGTGTCGTTTTTGATGCGGTTTCGAGGTCATGAAACCGTGTCGATTTGAAACCGCGTCCGTGTAAACGATGCCTAAGAGAACTTGTATCGCGCGTAAAGGCCTTTGTGCCCCAACCGGCGCCCCAATTGTCGCCTGTTGATAATGTTTCTGACGGCGGCTCTACAATAGATTCGCCGTTTGAAAGTGACAGCGCAGCAAATAATAAGGAAACTTATATTCAAAGGGTAGAAAATAAACAAAAACTTGAAGAAAAGGAAGAAAAAAGGAGGAAACAAATTAGCGAATACACGGGGAACATTTTAAATGAGCTACCTTGCAATTTTGCGCATGATATAGAAAGATCAGTAAAAACGCTTGAAGCGGCACGTAAGCAGTTGGATTATTTGTTTGATTATTTTGGTGCGGCTATAAACCCCGCTTCAGATGAAGAAAAAGATTGGCAAAAATTAAGATGTTGGTTAATGAAAAAACAATATACAGGAAGAGCTTTAATTGACCAAGACCGGGTGTTACCTTTATTGGTATCTTTGGATTATGTGGTTAAAAACATTAAACCCCATGTTGAGAGAATTATCACTAAATACGATATTATTAAAATGGTTTATGAAGACTTATTAGGAGTTGAAGAGGAGCTTTTAGGCAAAAACCCCAATTGAAGAAAAGTATTTACATGTATATATGGACCTGTTGTACATGGTCAACCAGCTCCCGCCAGAGTTGAGAGAAATCATTCTTCATAAAACAATGAAAGCCCGTATTCAAGACAAAAAAACGGAGTGGGCCGAAGTGCACATGGATTTGCGCTGTTGGTTTAACAACGCGCCCTTTTGTGAAATTGAAGGTTGCTACACCAAGATGACAACATGTGGTAAATGCAGACACTGCTACCGCAACGGGCTTTGTGTTGCCCGTATGTTGAAAAACAGGGAACACAATTTGTTAGAACTTGATGACTCCGTTGAGGATTTTGAAGAGAGGTGGTGGAAAGTTATATAAAGCCGTGCTTATTAATTGAACTTATGCGCCAACAAAATATGAGCCACCCGAAACAGAATTGGGGAGCAGTGCACACCGAGCTGCGCTCTTTTTTTGCCGGCGCGCCGTTCTGCCGAATAGAAAGTTGTTACACACTAATGACTGTATGCGGCAAATGCTCCGATTGCCGGCGCAACGGTTTCTGCCTCGCGTGCATGCTGAAAAACAGAACGCACAAGTTACTGTGGCCAGGTGAAACCATCGGGGCATTTAAAGAAAAGTGGCGGATAAATACATACCCATGGTTGCCACATTACTGCTCGCAATGTGTTGGTGGGTGGTGCCCATTGCAAGTAAAATACAAGGACGGCCCCGAACAATAGAGGAAGAAGTTCGCGCCGAATTTCAACGTGTTGTCAACGAAATGGGTGCCCCTTGTAGGTTGAAGAAAAAAAAGGGTTAACAGTAACGAATTTTTTTGTAAAATTATATGGAAAGCAGCGGTCGCCCCTCAAAGCAAATTTTTGACCAGTCTATAACCGTGTTTGTTCACTTGCAAGCACGACATGAGGAAACAAGAAAAAACGCCCAACTGCAAAACATCATCACCGCAGTAAGGGATACGGTACATTTTTTTATTGAGGATTTAATTTGCATCCCTTGCCCGCTTTGGGGCGGGGGAGGCGGAAGGGGCACTGAGCGTCTCGAACGGGAAGGGCCGACTTGCATCCCCTTTCCAAACACCTTTTTCAAAAGGTCGATGGCGATGGAGACGCCGATGGAAGCCAGCATTCCCAAAAACCCGCCATACTGTGCGCTTCCGCCGCCCCGAACCATCCCCCTGCCAACCAAGTATTTTTCAACCGCCTGTTTCTGTGCCGGAGTCAACCTTTGCGTCAAATGGTAAAGTTCCACCTCCCTCGGGCCGTACCCCTTCCCGAAAATCTTTTTCAAAATTTTGTCGGTGGCAAAAGAGAGCCCCGCAGTTGCCAAGGCTTTGGCGCCAGCCTTTGCTGCGGGCACAAGCAACGGCCAGGCCAGAGAAAACGCCGTGGAAAAAAGATTGCCACCGCTTTGGGCAAGTTTGGCCATTTGTGTTTTGCTGATTGTTAAATCCACACCGCGATTTGCGGCGGCGGCTTTTCGCAACCGATTGATTTGGGTGGCAGTTAAAAGAAGAGAATTGCCGCGCCCAATTTGTTCGGGTTTGAGGCGCAGAGAGATGGCCATCCGCGTGGCAACAGCCTTTCGCAGGCGGTCTTTCTGACCATCTGTTAAAGCAATCTGAAACGGATGGTACCGCGTCGCCATATATTTAAGAAAAAGAATTTCAACCCACAACCAACTCATTTCCAACCGCCCTGATCACAACCTCCTCCTCATTTAAATAGGCCGCGTAAATGATGAAATCAAAGGAGTTGGAGGATTCATTCAACTTGCAATGCAGAATCATTTTCTTCGCATCGCCCGTCATACTTTCTTTGGTTGCACGGAGGTCGAAGTAAATAACGGGGTAAAGAGAAGAATGGTTGGTTGGATTAGTTTGGGTGCCCGAGTTGGGGTCGTTTTTCCTGTAACGAAACTCAATTAAATCGCGGCGGATACGAATTAAATCACTGCCATCGTAGTCGAGCTCGGGGTAGTAAGCTGCCCCATACTGCAGTTGGCAAGTGCTCAATTTGGCCGAATTATCACCATCGAGGTCAAACGTGTCCAGAGCGTTCAGCTTCCTTGATTGCTGAAAGAAGATGAAAACGTGTTTTGCGTTTTTGACACCTAGGGAAATTTGCCAATGCCCGCTCGCGTTTCTTTGAGGGGTGGCATAGGTCAAGATTTCTTGCAAAAAGGTCCATTTCGTCGGTTTTAAAAACTGCTCATTCATCTTTTTTTGCACTTCCGGCGTGAAAGGCATTTTCGGCACCCAAAGGTGAAACGTTTGACGACGATTCGTCGCGCCGTGCCATCGTTCTGGTAAATCATTTCAGCATCATCCTGCAACTCAATTTCAAACTCAAGTTGCAACGGGGGGAGAAGTCTGTTCCAAAGCTCCTCAAAGAACGAAAAACGTTTAAAGGGATTACAGTTGTCACAATCCCCCCCTCCCCCCTTGAAAGTTTGTGGCGCGCCAAAATTCCCTTGTTGGTGGCAGTGGCGGGGGCTGTCACAGTCGAGGCGGCGGTGTCGAGATACCAAAATTCGTCTTCCGCCACACTCGTCGCGTAGTCTTTGGAGTCTTCCAACATGGTTTTGATGAAAACTATTTTTTGAATGCCGTTTGCCTGGTACAAAGAGGTGTCTCCGATTTTTCCATTTTTTCTTCGTTTTTTCCCTACACTCCCCTAAGATTGATACTAAAAGTGTTCACGTATCCTTCCACAAAACAGGCCATAAATTTAAACTGGAGCGAATTTCAAAAAAGCCGACAGCTTTTTGCAAAGGACGTATTTTAAAAACATTCGTGCCGGTTTGCAGCCTAATCTGTCGGAGGATGCGGGAAAACGAGCTTAAAATGTTCCCCCTTCACCGAGATTTTATTTTATAGAGAAAAAGACGGAAAACCATTTCCCAGCTTGATACTAGTACTAATACTGGGTGTTACAATCTCCTCATGGTGAAAGAGTAAATGACTCTCTTCTAGCTTCTCGCCATCCAGTTACTTTAACAATTTTTCCTGATTAAAATATGAGCCGCAATCGATTGAAGCGAGACTGTGTGCACGGTCATCGCTGAAGGGTATTCTGTCGCTCCTTCGCCGTTTGGGCTCCCTTGTCGATGTAAATGGACACCGCGACTTTTTCTTGCGCTTTCGCGAGGACATCACGACAATAAACACAGTAGAGCTAAGATAATTTTTTTCGAAAAAGTAATGATACCGAAGGCGATTAGAAGGGAGGCTTGGGTGCACGCTTGTGATGAAACACGCGACTTGCGGTGAATATTAGCTTATAGCGGCGACAGAACTGTTGGCAGAAACTTGTCAGCGCATAATTAGCCATAACAGCATCACAAAAATAATTTTTCGTAATTCTTTTAAAAAGCAAAACAGCTTTTCTTCCCGTTCTTTTTTGCAAAATGTTCATTCTAGTCTAACTGATTCGATCATGAAAAATCTGGTATTTTCAATTTCGGGACAAAATCCGGGTATCCTTATACCTTAAAAACAGCAAGATTCCTTTGTCGTCAACTGAAGGTCCTATTTTCTTATCAACTTGCTTTCATGGAGGGCTGTTTTTAGAATCTTTCAGTTCACAATATTTACGAGGAAACATGAAGATGGAAACCGTTTAGACAACAGCCTTACTTCGCTAACAACGATTCTAAACAACTTTGATTCCGCTGACTGTTTGTAACGGGTTGATCACCACATCAGGATCAAAAATATCTCAACGAAACAACAGTATTTATATTTGATTCAGCTCAAATGACTTACCCGAGTAAGGATTCCAAAGCAGTTTCCTTTTCCAATTGAGCTTCTAAGCACTCGCAAACGTTTTATTGGAAGCAAAATAAGCCTTCAGCAGAGTTCGTGCGTGCTCTAAGAGTTACATCTGGCGATAATCACTCAAGGAAAACTGACTGATGCCTTAATATATACTTTTACCACACGAGCCACATGTCAACATATTGCAATTGTAATTTGTGGAATACAGTCCCCATGTCGACTTAATCTAAATTTAGTTCCAGAATGGCACATAGCGGTGCCAAATTATCCCTAACGTTTTTATTTTCACCGTCATAATTTAACAAACTTCCCGTTATTTAACCACATTGCCTGTATATTGGCTGCCACAGTTGAATTCCTTTTGGCTTCACTTAATTTTAGCATGTGAAGGCTTGTCTGTACATAAAACAAAATCCTAGCCACTGTTAAAATAACACGCCTGGTTTTACCAGCACAAAACGAAAGTCAAGTGTACCTGTTCAATTTAACAGTTCTGATGGTCATCGGTTTCCAAAACGTTCGGTGTTTTAAAATGAGCTAATTACGTTTATGTAGACGTCCGCACACGCATGTTTCAACTACGAGGTAGTTAAGTTGGTCAACAGTTGATTCTTGTTGACTTAAGCTAATTCGTCACAATAGGCGAGTTTCGAATTCTGGAAAAGAAAAGAACCACGTCGAGGTTCAGGGGAATCATTTTCGTTTTCCTTTGCTGTTAGCAAAAGAACATGCAAATTATTCCCCTGAACCTCGCTTGGTTCTTTTGTTCTTCCACAATTCAAAACTAGCCTATTGCATGGCGTATCCTTACTGCGCATAATTTATAATTATGGCATCATTTGGCGCGCTCACCAATCTCGTCCCCAGAGCCTACGTTACCCTTATCCAGCGGAACGGGCAACGGACGCTCTGGAAGAATCCAAAACCGGAACCAGAAAATCCTGGTTCCGGTCTGATTACGCCTGCGTGAGGTTTCAGGACAAAATGGCGGGTGTTGATCATGTCAACACGTTCAGCAGGACCAATTGGGGCGATTCCACGGTAATCGACCAACAATCAGAAAACAGTCACATACATGCGGTAGAAGCCAACTTGTGAGCGATTTCCTTTGTATAACACAACTCTTTCTAAGGATACATACATCGATTCTTTTAGAGGAAGCTCAGTTACAACTTGCAAGTTTAATTAAGCTTTACATTACCCGCTTAGAGGATACTTATAATATAGGTTCGGATTCTCAAGAATCATCATTTCAGTGTTGGCTTAGAAAAAGGCCGATGAAAGCTTAACCTCAACAATAGTCCCACCTTAATTTTTGTTAGCCCACCCAGAAGTTCTTACTGTAGCTGCTGTCTGGAGAACAAGATTTTTAATGATGTAATGAATTAGACTACTGACTCGGCACATTTAATTGAAGATTATCTGATATAATTATATTTTTTAGTATTATTTTTACTTTTACAATGAGACAGCGTTTCAGTACCTTTTCTCATCATTGAGTAATTTTTAAGTGCAAATAAAGTTTCATTATTATTGATGGATTTTTTGGTTGTATCCTATATGGTCATTGAGCTTTTCTATTCAAACTTGCCATCCCCTTCCCCACCTTGTCTGTTGGATGGTTTCATAAAAGATACATTTATCTTTCAAGTATACATATTACATGAAATATATTTTCACCCATAAAGAGTTCCCTAAAAATAAATGTGACCTCTAAGGCATTTAACATGGCCCCTTACTTGTCCTTGACCTGGGGGAGGGGGGATTGCCTATTTATTATGCCACAACACAGTTTTTGTAACACATCTATTTATGAACAAATGAAAATCCTGAAAATAGAATATATAGCTGACCCTCACACCTGGCTATTAATTAGAATTCTGGAAAACTCCTGTACATTTATGTGTTAAAATGTATTTATTTTTGGCAATATTCTTCCCTAGTTCTGGCCATGTATGGGAAACACTTTCTACATGCAAGTGTCTTTTCCAGTATCCCAAGGTTAGCCTGCACAGCTACAGTAACTTCGTTGAAGAAGGAAGACATAGTCTAGTCCTAAGGGCTTTTAGATCCCTTTTCAGAAAAAACAAATCCTGATTTGTTTTTTTGGCTGCACATCCAAGGCCAAATCAAGGAAACACCAAATTAGAGGCAATCTTGGGTCCATCAAAATACAGATTGATTCAAAAGCACTTAATTTTCCTTTGACACTGATAATGTGAATGTAATGTAATGTGAACTTTATTTAAAACAGGGTGGCCCAGTCAGCTACGGGGCTGTTATCCTGAGGGGCCCTGTTTACACCTAACTCATAGTATCAATAAAATGAATAATAATGAACACTTGTAATCTGAAAACTAGAGGTCTGAGAAAAGAACTACAATATATATGACTCTAAAGGCTAAGGTGTTACAATATTACAATTGCACACTAATGATCGAAAACTATACAAAATCGTGTTTCATCAATAGTCGCTTAAAAGCCTCCAAGGACGCTGCCCGTTTGAATGTTTCAGGTAAGGAGTTAAATAAAATCGCTCCAGAGTATCTAAAAGTTCTCTTCCCGAGGCTAAGCTTGGGTCTTGAAGGATGAATATCTTCACGCCGACTTGTATTGTAACTATGGAAACTGTGGTTTCTACTAAAATAATCACAAAGATACTGGGGCACTAAATCATTGAGACATTTATAGACTAAGATTAATTTACTCCTTTTCCTGATAGATTCTAAGTTAGGCGCTGTAATCTACTCTTGCACTCAGCAGACAATTCACCCCAGGCCATGTCGGTATAGCACAGGAATGGTAACACGAGACAGTTGTATACGCATTTCGCTGCCTTAAGCGTTAGACATGATCGGATACGGCCGAGTAGACCCAAGCGCTTGTTGACCTTGGTACACACTTTACTAACATGCTCTTTCCATGAGAGATATTCGATATATGGTAACCTTGCAATAAATGCAGAGTGCGAGCAGTATGAGCCAATAGGAACTGCTCCTATTGCCAAATATAGAATGTTTTGTTCAGTTTGACGCCCAGTACCCAGATCATGAATGAGAAAAGAGTGTTGTACTCGTACCCTGAGTCAGATGTTTTTGGCTTCAACATCATCACAACTTGACCTTGAAGGACACATTGCATAGAAAATGACAGGTCTCAAACAGCAGTATGATTAAAAATAGCTGGAGAAAGTAATGCACATGTTATCGGCTTCCCCGGGCCAGCCAGGGGGATTGTAAAATCAGTCCAGCAAACTTGAGGAATTTCCCCGGGGAGTCGGCGAATCTCTCAAGACAAAGTCCCCTGGGTGAGGTGACTTTCACCTGAAAATCCCCGTTACATCCTTTTCAAACTTGTGAATTCCCCCACCCCCTACTCTTTGATCGTAAAACATTGTCAAGATTTTCCCCTACCCTCGGGTAACGAATCCCACCCATCTCCTTGTATTCCCCCACATATCTCCCTGGTAGGCCCGGGGGTCCACCCCACGGGGAAGCCGATGACATGTGCATAATTCAATAGTTGTCTATAACTTTATTCCTTTTTACTATTGTCCTAACATTACCAAACATTGCTGCTCCAGTTTTAAACTTTGCCCAATTTCTCTTATGATAAGCCTTCTCTTTAATAAGTGCAACCCTCCTCAAAAATAGATGGAAAAATCAGCCTCTGAGGGAGTATTTTACGGTATATGTATAAATTATTTATTACACAATTGATCAATCTCATTAAAGACGACTATATTCTGTTTATATATTGAATCAATTCACTGTCAATTAACCATATTGTTGCGAAATTCGACTACCATATTCCTCGTCTAACTTACGCTCTCTTTGAACATGATCTGCACATTGCCTCGCCTACTCTAACTCTTCAACAAGATATTTCAACTCCTTTATCATTGGTTTTGATGTGGAAAGTTTTATTTAAACACGAACGGCACAAATACCTTGAACATTGGTCAGAGTACATGTTGTAAATCGACATCTGTAAGCTGTTTGAGAGCTATTAAGATTCCATTTAATTTCGCCTTATCTCTACAAACTTAAACGCGGTGTTTTCTAACCGCATTATTACAACGACAGTAATTTTCCTTTGCTTGTGATCATTTCCGTAGCTTTCGTTCCGCCATTGCCTGACACTTCGCGAAAACAACTTCCGATGCGGTTCATCCGGTCATGTTTATTGCGTTGTTTTTACCAGCCAATCAGAAGTGTCCTTTTTTGGATTCGACCAGAGGTTCCGTATCCTTTATGCTGGCCAAAAGGATCGCAGCCTCTGGGAACGAGATTGCGTGGCGTATTTGCCTAGACATTAGGTTTTGTCAGCCAAAATTTTCCCTTTCTTGTCGTGTTGCAAAGAAACGAGCACGGTGACCACTGTAACAGGGGCTTTTCGAGGATTCCATTGCTGAGCGAGAGGTGCCCTGCCACCTTCCGGGATCTTTCTACATCAAGTGGACCAGAGCTTCGGTCAGGAACATGGCGTTTATTGTAGATCTTGACTCATTTCGTTACAGGTAGAACTCAAAGCTCTTACTGACAGGCGAATTGTGACTGGCGAATTGCGAATTCCGACCAATAATATTCGAACAGCTCATTCACTAACGTAAGCTTAGCGAATAGAAGAAATTCTCACTATTCACACCTTTACAATTTAAAGCTTATTTCACATTCCAAAGACTTTCTTCCAAAGGCAGGTGGAAAACACCTAAATGAATCGCTTCATGATCAGAAAGACTTTGATGTTTGCGAACTTTACTTTAAATCTAGTTTTACAGAAAAACGTCCCGTAACACCACCACCATAGGCACACGAAAAACGTATTTTAAGGAGAAAAATAGTTTAATAGTAGAAGTTGGATTCTTTACACATAAATGATGTGAAACTCTGCATTTGGAGCCAGGGAGGAATAAGGGATGATGACGAAGTGGTCCATTATCCTTACATCATTTGCAAGATCAGGCAATTTGGGAAATCACCATACTGAAAGATTATTGCCCAGACACACGTACACATAGTCAATTAGGCGCTAGGTTTCACTACTATTCATAGTGTTTGTTACATAATAACATTTTTTTTTCGGTTAAGTTTCGAATATTTCTCGTAAAAACACTCAGAATAACAGGCATGTAGGGCGAAAACCAGCACGGTGACACCGTCTTTTTATTGCGTTTTTTCCTATGTTATGTCCTATCCGTGGATATTAATTGCGCGAAGTTTGAAAATCTTAAGAATGTAAGAGTACATTCTTTTCGAGGGAATTACCTTAAAAGATATTAAAAAGTTTTATCAACATTGTCTTCTATGCTATCGATTTATAAAAAGCATTATTCCTGATCTCTTTTTTGTCGGTGTGCACTCTCCAACGTTACGTGACATCCGCTAGTGCCATAATCGATTCTAATGAAATTCCTTTGTTGGTTTTCCTTGTTTTTAATTGACGTGTATGTTTTCATCTTAAATTTCCCTGCACAAAAGATATAGAAGCGGACATAACTTGAATTGTACTTAGTAGTCTATAAAAAGGGCGATTCCTCCTGACAAATGGCTAAACTAGAAACGTCTGTGCACGAGTGTTTTTAAGGTGGTCAAGTTTCCTTATCAACTCTGTTGATAATACTGAATTCATTATAAAGAAGGAAGATGGCCGATTGTCCATGAAACTTCCGTTTCAGCTGTTTTAAGGTCTGTGTTTAAGTTTTGATCCAAATTGATCAGAGTTATAGCCCTACATGTTTTATTTTAAATTAACCGTGCAAAAAAGATAGAAGCGGGCGAACTTTAATTTTGCATAGCAGACTATAAAAAGGCGATTCGCTTTCACTAAGGGCTAACGCTCGAAACGTTGGTACTTGAATCTCTGCTGTGGTCAAGTTACCAAATCAACTGTTGATAATAAAGAATTCGTTATAAAGAAGGCCGATGGCCGATTCTCCATAAAGCTTCCGTTGCAGCTGTTTCAAGATCCCCATTTTAGTTTTGACGCAAATTGATTAAAGTAAGTGGCATAAGTACACACCTCATTAGTCAATTCTGTGCCGGATTTCAACTGAAATGTGTCGATTATAACCGCATAAATGATCTAAACATTAGCTAGTGTCCTGTGTTTGAGTAGCTCTATGTTAAACTTTATCAGCTGTTTTAACTTTTTTTCTTGTCAGTCAAATGACCTTTTTTTGGTTACAACTAAGCCAAGAGGTATGGGAAATTTCTCTCTTTTTAGAATCCAACTTTAACAAGGTCAACTATCCCAGGGAAGCTAAGTTGAAGTAGACAGAAGCTGATATTACGAAAAAACAAAGACCGACTACAAACAAGGTGTCTTTTAACAACAAAAGAAAAATAAATAAAATGATAATAATGCCATTTGTTGTATGGTTGCAATCATTGACATATATTAGTTCTGAATATAATTATTAAGCAAATTAAAGGGCGGAAAGGTTCCATTTCCAAATGAAAATCGGACGTTTCTTTATGTTAATTTACAGTGACCAGTCTTACCTGGTGTTGGACCATATTTATTGACCAATCGGATTGGATGACGGGACTAATTTTACAATTAATTTCCATAGAAAACACTACACATCGCAAAGCGACGTCCTGTTTTCCTATGCTTCATATCTATAATTTTAGAAAAATCTACTTCTTCATCTTTAGCCGATAAGACCATCAACAAAAGCCCTCAGGTTCTTTTTTGTCTTTTAATTATGTTTACGCCAACTGTGTACGTGCAATAGGTATGAAATAAGCTATTTAATTTTTGGTCAGGTCTGAAAAAGGGTAAGGAAAATCGCAGATTTTGGTCTGAAATAGGGTGAGGGTTTCAGGAAGCGGACCGCACACCCCCACCCAATTTTTCGGGAGTACCCCCCCCTCCCCAGGGCTTTTAAAAAAACTATTTTCAGTCTGCAAAGTCCGTGTCAAACGCCGTACTTTACATGAGCCGTACTTTACAGTCGATTCGTCTATGTTAGCAGACGAATCGTGTTACTGGAAGTCGATTCGCGAAAGTCTTAGACAGAATACCGTTGTCGATTCGACTCGATTCGATCGATTATATTCGTCTGTTTTGGCAGTCGAATCGTCTCACCTACATATACATTACATTACTTTATTTACCCTCGGATTGTAGAGTAGCTTGTGCAGCTAATATCTCCGAGCATTTAACCAGCAGATGAGAGATAGACCACCACACCGGGAACTACGTCCCCTACTCTTTTCGAATAGTGTGTGGGTTCTTTTACGTCCCACAGAATCAATTATGAAGAGTTGTGAGACGGGGCCTACGGTTTATCGTCCTTATCCGAGAAGACTAGAAAGTCTAACCATTTGCAGATGTTATTACAAAGGCAGCACGTTCTCCTCAATTATTTAAGACCCTGAGTGTTGGTCTGGCCGGGGTTTGAACCCGCGACCTCCCGCACGCTAGTCCGGTGCCCTACCACTGAGCTAACCGGTTAGCGAGAGTCTTAGACACAATACCGCTGCAAGGCAACAGGGAGGGTGGAATACGTTGTCGATTCAATTTAATTTCATTAAAAGTAGAACAAACACTCTAGTGTTTGGCATGATTGACTTCAGTGAAGAAATCATTCTTAGCTATCTGACTGACAACATTTCATGGCCGAGACCGCTCTATCATACTGCCGCCAAACTACTGTCATATCTTAGGTTTATGCCTTTGTACTTCTCTCAATATACCTAATAAGGTGGAAAAGAAAATGATGACAGTTTTTTATTCGTGGCAGCGAAATTCTCAAACAGTCATTTACCAAAAAGTTTAATTATGTCTTGTTCAACTTTTATTTTGGGACAAGAACAGCAGCGACTGAACACAAAGATTTTTTCCACAGACGAAAACGGAAGAAATTTAAAGTAAAAAAATTCTAGAAGTTGTTAAACTAAAAATTAAAAGCAAAAACATCATTTCAACTTTACATGCCCAAACTAATAAATTAGCACTTGCTGTCCTCACGCCATGAAGAGAAATACTGCTCTGACACCTGGTACTTTTAGTGCAAAAGTGCAATTGACAAAATTGGAAACATAACAAATGAACACATTAGCAAGGAGCAAAACATTTGGAACTCTTTTCGAAACGTGCCCGATGACAATATTTTGCACACTTTTCAGCCTCTGTTCTTCTGTGCCCACTATTCCTTATGTCCAGTGTTCCTCTCTGCCCTCTGTTCCTCTGTGCCCATCGTTCCTCCCTGCCTAATGTTCCTGTGTGCCCATTGTTCCTCTATGCATACTTTTCTTCTGTACCTACTGTTCCACTGTGCCTACTGTTCCTCTGTGCCTACTGTACATCTGTTCCTACTGTACCTCTGTTCCTCTGTGCCTACTGTATCTCTGTTCCTACTGTTCCTCTGTTCCTACTCTTCCTCTATGCCCACTGTACGTCTGTGCCTACTGTCTCTCTGTTCTTACTGTTCCTCTCTTCCTACTGTTCCTCTGTGCGTACTGTAACTCTGTTCCTACTGTTCTTCTGTTCCTCTGTGCCTACTGATCCTCCTTGCCCAATGTTCCTCTGTTCCTCTATGCCCTCTGTTCCTACTGTTCTTCTGTGCCCAATGTTCCTATGTGCCCACTGTTCCTCTGTTCCTCTGTGCCCACTGTTCCTCTGTGCCTACTGTTCCTCCTTGCCTAATGTTCCTCTGTTCCTCTATGCCCTCTGTTCCTACTGTTCCTCTGTGCCCAATGTTCCTGTGTGCCCACCGTTCCTCTGCGCCTACTGTTCCTCTGTTTTTACTGTTCCTTTGTTCCTACTGTTCCTCTGTGCCCACTGTTCCTCTGTTCCTGCTGTTCCTCTGCTCCCACTGTTCCTCTGTGCCCACTGTTCCTGCTGTTAGGTAATAATTAACGATTTCAGTTCCCGGTATATGAGAGTCGACCCAAAAGTACTGTAAACCATTGTTAATCGTTCAAATGCGAAGACGTCCCCGTGTTAATCGTCCCAAATCCAAGCATTTAATCGTTGTAATCTAATCATTTAGTCCATTGCAATACAGTTCTTCACATTTGCGATGTATGTATCACGAAAGGAGGTCAGTGTGATGAAATAAAGTGATCGCGTGACCCAATTGTCTTTTATTTTCATCCCAGTAAAATTGCTTTCCTTAAGCCTATTTTGCACTATCAAATTTGCATTTCACACCTATGAATACTTTGTGCGGTTGTACTTTTCCCCAAATGATGATGTCCAGTCAGCCATCCACTCTGTCAATATATATAGACCTATATAATGTCATCCATGGTTTCGGAAGCAAGGAAAGTTGTACATTTGGTTAATTCCGCATGCTGAAAATTACTTTCTGCTCCAATTTTATTTATGGAAGGCACAGTAAACTACACCTTCTCATTATCTCTACAGTTGCCAGTCTCTTGTCAAGTGGTGAAAGTGCAATGTTGACCGTTCTTATTGTGTTAGTTGAGCCCGTGTTCATCATCGTATTTTCCTTGTCAATAAGTAGCAGAGAGCCACGAGAGCGAAGGGATTTTTTGAGTCCTCAATAATACCCATAATTTCTCTTCATAAGAGAATATATCCCATGTAACTAATCGAACTTCTTAAGCATCTGATTTATCCAGTTTCTCAGTAGAAGAAGTACTACTACACTGCGTTCACTGAAACCGGGACCAACCAATGAGAGGGCAGTACTAAAACAATAGATTCCAACATTTTCAAATCCGGGAAATCAAATGTCCGGTACAAAACAATGTACTCAAGGAGAAAGAGGGGCAAAGTAGGTCAAAAGCCTGAAATTTTCAGCCTTAGGAACACAACAGACGACACGGTATGCAACCCAAATTTCTGTTTGGCAAGTAGCAATGACTTATCGCGCCATTACTGTTGTCGGTACGGTGAACCGAAAACAGCTGTCAGCTTGAATTCTGTAGCCACTGCACAGCCAAACAAACAGCTCACTTTGCCCTTGGTGACGGCTATGAATAGAAGTTAGGGCTCTCCCGGTTCTAGTGAAAAACGGCATATAGTTGTTTCCTTGTGGGCCCAGTTGTTGAAAGCTTGATTAAGCTAATCCGGGGTTAGAGTCAAGTTTGAGTCCAGTTTCAGTTACTGCAATAAAAGTTCTTCAACTGGACTGAATACCCAGAGCACGTAAGCCCTTCTTCTTCAAGGAAAGCCTATATTTGCGATCTGTGCCTTAACTAGGGAGTCGTGTGATATACCCGTTCTTTACGCAGGGTTCTCATATACAGACTATCCATGATGTAGTTCATCTAGTGCGCGCAATGTCATCGTGACGTTAGTTACGTTCACACACTCACGCTCACTGAGAAAATCAAGTCAATCTAATGGGACTTATGCAGACGCTATTCTCGCAAAATTATAGCGGCGTTTACGCCCTTTCGCATAGAGAATATATACTATTTTGCTGTCGAGAACTAGCAGAACAAGCAAACTCATGTTAGTTCTGACTCGACAAATCGTTATTTTCCGTCCTACTAGTCAGTTAAATCGTAGCACAGACTGAGACCGAATTAAGTGTAGTTGTAAGAGCATCACCACTGCCCCAACCAGAAGTTACCAGCCTGCATATAGGACACAGTTTGGTACACACCACAAAGGAGCGCATCTTGATGATCATGTTGATTCTGTCGCCAGACTGGATAGGCAGTGCACCATGCATGTCAATGTGCTGTCCCTTGTGAAGAGATTCCATAGGTTGGTTTATGTTAATGTTGTGTACATTCTGTCTCTTTTCAGTTACACAACATCTTTCAAGATGTACCAATCGTCAGTTTACTTATGCGAAGATTGCACTTCAGCAACCAAAACTAAAGAGCAGTTGGTTAAAGACAAAATTAAACCTGAAAACTCACATTTTAACTTAAATCGAAATTGGTGCCGGAATCGAGCTTTCTTGTATTGGTGTCTAGGCATCGTAGAGAGAGCAGTAAAGGCTGCCTGTCTGAAGTACAAATATTTCAGAATAGAAACAATTTCAGACAGAGCCGAAACACCTCCCTGTCTATGTTCCTCATTCTTGTATCACCAAAGAACAGTTCATTTCCAAGTGATACATTTTTCAGTAAAGCTATTAGTCCAATGTCAATTACATGACTGGTACACGAAGTCCTATTTCCAGAGACATCATGACTTATTATCAGAGAGAACCCCATATGAATGTAATGGAGAACCGTTTAGAATAAAGTCAGTTATTTTACATGGATGTCAGAAGTGGGATCTTCTCCAGTAAATTTAGAAGACCGGATTAACAGTGTTGACCAAAATGTTTTGCTGCTTCGCCGACTTCACCGACGAAATTCAATTCACCCGTTACTGTAAACATCGTGACAGGATGAGCGACTTAACTGAATTCGAATTCCCCAAAATGGATTGGACTCCCGGCCCAGATCTGCTAAGAAGATTCAAGCGTTTTCGCCAGAAATGCGAGCTGCTGTTTGAAGGTCCACTCAAAAGACGAGATGAAGACCAAAAATGCAAGTACGTGTTACTCTGGTCGGCATAGAGTTGTTCAACTCGTGGGCGCTAACAGATGACCAGCAGAAAGACCTGAATGAGTACTGGACCAGATTTGAGAATTATGCTAAACCTCAAGCAACCACATCTTGAACAGATACTATCTGCGAAGTCTGAAACAGAACAATCGTTCCCTCGATGCCTTCTTAACTGAGGCAAAGATACTTATACAGAGCTCTGGTTATCCTGAAAACCTGCACGACGAGCTAATGATGCATGATACACTAGTCTTTGGAATCGACTTAGAGGAAGTAAGAGGAAACTGCATCGCAAAAGTCAACGAACCACCCCTCACAAAAGCACAGGAAATTGACGGAACGACGAAGCCACTCGCATGCCACTGAAAGCGATGAATAATCTTCCAACCCCCAGCCAAGCAGAAAACAAATTTGATAAAATAAGGCAGCTGAACAGAAAGTTCTCCCAACCCTTGAAGCTATGGTGGCAAAGGCTATAAAAAAAATCTGACAGCAATCTAAGACAGTGTTTCAGATGCGGAGATACCCCCACCCCAGAGAACAAAAGTGCCTAGGAAGTGGAGTGGAATGCCGCAGCTGTACAAATGATGTCACTTCAGTAAAGTATGCATATCAAAGAAAAGTTCAAATGTCATGGAAATACAAAAAGACCAGTCTGAAAGTGGCGAAGACGATACCATCTTTCTGGAACATTGACAGCCCAGCAAGGCTCACCTACAAGCTATACACCCGACACCTCACACTTCGCCACAGTTGAAGGAGAATACTGCCGAACCAAGGTGATGACTGAAATCCGAATCTCAGTGAGCCCCTCCCATACACAGACCATGCCACTCACCTGCAAAATTGATACTGGCGCTAGTAATGTCATCTCCAAACAAGACCCTGACAGATTAATCCCCAGTCCCAACAAAAGGCCTCTGAGCCCTGCAGAATTCAAAATAACTTCATATGGAGGTCATAATATAAAGAACCTTGGCACCTGCACATTGTATATCCATCAACATGGAGGCATTAAAGAAGTAGTGTTCAATGTCACTGAAGTGCAAGGACCAGCAATGCTCGGCTGTAGAGCGTGTCAGGGACTTGGCCTAGTTAAGTTCATCTAGAGCTGGGAAACACCCTCCCGATTTAAAAAAAAAAGGCGATGTTAAAAGCAATCCTCTCCCAAACCCTCCATCAGGGACTCGCCTAGACAAGAAAAGCCTCCTCAGAGATTTCAACGACTGCTTCGAAAGCCTAGGCAGCCTCAACATGAAGCCCTACCACATCAAATTGGACCCTAGCGCCGACCCTGTCGTCCACGCACCTCCTGCACTGCTAGTCTACCTACAAGACATGTACAGAAAGAAACTTGAAAGCTTAGTTAAGAACGTGGTGTACTCACACCAGTAACTGAGCCAACTGATTGGATCAGCAGTATTGTCTTCTCTGAAACAACCAATAACAAGGGAGAACTTAAAAAGATCCGCGTGACCTGAATAAGGCAATAAAACGTGAACACTACTACACCAAAAAGATTCATGAAGTAGTCACACAGCTACACACTGACTAAGAAACACATACACATGGGTACCTGAACACCACCGAGCATTCTTCCAAGTCAAAGAAGAGATTACATCCATGGGGACACTGCATTATTTTTACCCACACTCTGAAACAGTCAACCAAGCTAACGCTTCCCAAAAAGGACTTGGAGATGTCTTACTCTGACATGGACACCCCGTTTGCTATGCATCAAAGAGACTTTCAGACACAGAAAAGAATTACAGTAACATTGAAAGAGAACTTCGTGCTGTTGTATGGGGCCTGGGGAGGTTTAACTACTTCATTTGTGGCAAGCATTGCACAGTACATACCGACCACAAACCATTAGAATCGATTTTCAAGAAGCAACTGTACAACTGCCCACCTAGGCTCCAGAGATTCCTGCTAAGAGCCCTCAAGTTCTACATAGTAGTATACTATGTTAATAATTATCCCCGTTTTGGATTTCCTCTGATTTCCTTGGATTTCCTGCAATACTAATTTGGATTTCTGCACTCTAACAATTTGGATTTCCTGCATACTAATTTAGATTTCCACACTCTAACAATTTGGAATTCTTGCATACTTATAAGTGGATAGGCATACTAATGAGCGTCACTCTAGTACAATAGCAACAACAGACCTGCCCAAACTAGCCCACTGTTCGTGAACACGGATTGGTCAGTCAAAATCTATTATGTCTTTAAAATAAAAGCGCGCTTTCCGTTGGTAGGGTTACTCTTGCAATTCTTTTGCTAACGTTTATCGTTAAAATGAATAAAGGGGGTTAGTTTCTAAAGAAACTGTGGTGGGGAAGTGAAACACGAAAATTTGGTTTATCAGCGGAGTTCATAATGTAAATTGGCCACCGTACAGGGATTCGATTGGCTGACGTTTCGAGCGTTAGCCCTTCGTTGGAGCGAATCGACGAATTGTGGGTTGTGTATGGTTTATATACAGAATATGGAGCTACGCTATTGGTGGTAACATGGTAACGTGAAAAACAGGAAAAGACGAATTGAATTAAAAGCGCTCTTTGATACCGTGGGGTTTAAGAGCACCGATTTGAAAGATGAATTTTTGCTTGAGATTTTTACGGCTTTCCGTGGTACCTTGATGTAGGGAAAGGCCGGAGATCGACATGTGCTGTTTGGAATGGCTAGGGGGATTAAAATGCCGAGCGACTGGTTTGGATGCATCTTTGTCATCTTTCTCAACATCACATAAATGTTGTCGGAATCGGTCACCTAGTCGTCTTCCTGTTTCGACGATTTATAACTTTTTGCATAATGTACAGGTTATGCAATAGATAACATTTGTGGAGGTACACGTGAAACGATCAGTGATTTTAACAGATCGCTTAGGGCCCGATATTTTGTCAGTGTTTTGAATGAAAGGACAATCCCTCACTCGTTCCAGCCCCCTCATAGTTTCGGGAGTGGCAAATAATGTCCGCTGTTTGATTAGCTAGTAACGAACGACAAGTGTTCACTCAGTTCAATCTTTTAGTAAGAGAACTTGGAATTGGAATTTCAAACTAAAGAACGGTATGCGACGTGACCTTAATTCGTTCAAACACTTTTCGGGGTGGCCAATAAATTTATCTCCATCTCCAAGCTACTTCACTGTTCAGTTGTAGTGCAAACACTGTATTATTGTCCTCGACAAAGTGTGGTGCGATATGAATAAGTTGTGGATGGATAGGGTGTTCTTAAGAGTTATGAAAAGAGCTCCCGATCGCAGTCATCTTCGCTTGTTCGTTCATCGCGTAGACAGGTTTTGAGCTGGTGTACCAAGATCAGTTTTAAAATTCGCGATTTGAACCCTTGACCTCGCGATTCCGGTGTGATGCTCTAACCAACTGAGCTATGAAGCCACTGACGTCGGGAGCAGGTCAATTGTGGGTTCATATGTTCCCGTGAAAGAAATGAGTGTGAATGATATATGAATTAAATCATATATGAACTGCGGAAATGAAATCAAGTGAAGAATGATCCTCGCAGTTATGAACGCAATTTATGCAATTGCGAAAAGAAGCCTGAAAAAATTCAGGACTTCAACGTGATTTGAACCCGTGACCTCGCGATTCCGGTGCGATGCTCTAACCAACTGAGCTATGAAGCCACTGACGTTGGGAGCAGGTCAATTGTGGGTTCATATGTTCCCGTGAAAGAAATGAGTGTGAATGATAGATGAATTAAATCGCGAATCGCGAGGTCACGGGCTCAAATCCCGTTGAAGTCCTGAATTTTTTCAGGCTTCTTTCCGCAATTACATAAATTGCGTTCATAACTGCGAGGATCATTCTTCACTTGATTAAAGATGAACCCTTCCTCTTCAAAAGCCTCGTCGTTGGTTTATAACTTATGGCTTCTGGAATTCTGGGAAGAGAGTTTTATCAACGCTGCTCTGCCATTTTTGGTTTTTGGTTTTAGTTCAAGACGTGCTCGCATTCAAATTTGCCTACTTCGGTGGTTATGAATAATTTATGATGTCCAGGCTCCTCCAAAGATTATTCCTCCAAAGATTATTCCACTGCTTGAACGAAAGTTAATATATTGTGAGCACAATTTTAACCCTTTCACAGTTCATTCACTTCTGAGGTCCTTCATTGACCAACAATGAAAGAATGATGAAACAGATCAAGCCGCATTTCACTTAGCTTAGCAAGGCATCGGTTTTCTGATTATTACATCTGTAGTTTCAGTGATGCTAATGAAAAATTTTCAATGGGCCCTTCCAACAAGGCGGGGGCAACTTTCACTCATCCGCGTCAGAATACCCTTTCTTCCCTTCAGAATGGCAGAAGACTGTAGAAGATACCACAAGACTGTAGAAGTGCTTTCTATAGCAGACCTTTATCTCTGTGCTGTATTGTCTGATGAAGAAGCGTTGTTTGAAGGGCTTTATTACACAGCGGTGCAAGAAGAAAAACGAAGGCAGGTTGCGGACGAAGAACGATGACTGCATGCTAGCCGCCAAGTTCCTTCGACGTTGGGCCTGGTTCTCGCCCAATAAGGCGTACACCTGGGACCTTTTCCGATGCTGATGCTGACTGTCCAGCAAAAGCTGCTTTGTTATCAAGCCGCTCATCAGTTTCTTTGTTGCAGGGCTGATAAGGCTTTCTTATTGCTTAAACGCAGTTTTGTCAGGTTTGAATAACTGTAGCTACGAATTCGTTATGTGGTTCGAGGATCACCTCAGAGAGGTCCAATTCGACGACGGAATCGAAATTGGTCATGACCAAGAGGTAACTTGAGACCAGATTCTCTCATTTGAATCCTACAGATGGTCCTGAGGACGACTCCGACATTAACGTGCTGAAGCAGGATACGTTATTCTTAATTCTATTGATGAGGTTATCGGAACGTGTGTTCAAAGATAAAGGGGATATCAAAATTATGCAAAATTTGTTAACATTCGCCACAGAACAGTTTCAATAGCAGTGTCTCGAAACTTGCAGTTAATTGGATGGTCTACACGTACCACCCCCCGCCCTCCCTGCTACTCATGTTGTGTGCTATACTCAAGGATCCTAAAAAAAATAGGAGATGCTGTCGCAAGAGTTGAAATGAGCCAATGCTGAACAAGTGTCTGTGATTCTGCAAAGAGCAACAACAAAGTTGTTGAAGGAGTCCCTTTTCTATTTCAAAGAAAACTTTAAGGAGCGTTGTTAATACCAGAGGTGTCTTATAATTTATATCATCGTGTTCGCAACACCTTGACGTTTGAAAACGTTCCTGACATAGTCTTGTAGACCTTGCAAGACGTTACGACAAACCGTCTTGGCGGGTTAAAATACCTCCTCAAGGGCGACAACAATGGAACAATAGAGTCTCATCAGCAAGCCATAATGCTGAAGAAGGGAAATACATTGTATTGGAGACCATGTGGACACAGTTTCAAATCCGAATCTCAAAGGAAGCATGTACCTTTAGATAAACAAAACAGTTGAAGCTACAGTGGTATTTGAATTGAAAGCGAGATGAGGCTATAAGCAAAGGTTGCGAGTTTATAATGATACGGATTCTTAAAGATACATTACACTCTCGGAGTGAATCTTCACACTCTCGGAAACTACGCCAAGGCTAACTTGCAAGGTACACTTTAAAGCGAAGGGGGGACCGTATTGGAGACGACCCCCTTATAGCCCATGTAAAGCTTTTTCGAAGTAGGAAGTCCACCTTTTTTCAATCGGGATCGCTACCCAGAGACTCCTGAATTCCGTCACAAGTCTTAGGCAATGAAACCGCAGCTATAAAGCAAACACAAGGACACAGCTACAAGCCTTGGTCTCCTGGCAATATTCATTTCAAAATTGGAGATAATTTGTCAGTTGTTCAGGCTTTCGAGCTGGCTGCGACATGAGATCACATGTGCTTGCTGATCACAAAGATACAGCTAACAGTTATCACAATCGGAGAGTGGTACAGCTGCAGTGTGTAATGGAAAATGTACGGGGAGCTTTCGAATCTTTCAACAGGGGACGTCGACCATCATCACGACACTGCTAAAAATTTAAGGCTACAGAGTCGTGTCTAGAGCTTTGAGTGTACAGATATGGAATCGGTTTGTAACAGTGATACTGCGCTATAGTTAACGAAACAACAAACGACAAATCGTGGTGGATTCGTAAAACAAAAGAAACAAAGATTATGAAAAGCTAGGCAATCATAAAAGGAGAACATAAATCCAGTCAAAGTTTCATTGCAGTGAAAATCCGCTTTGTTGTCACGCAGATAGAGTTCGGATGTGCATGAACTTCACTGTATATTGAAACTGTAATAAAGAAGCACGGTAGGGTAAGGAGGTAGCGCAGCCCCAAAACAAAGTGCTTGGATTGTCATCTTAGTGCTCTGACCACGTTTCTTCTCGCTGAGGTTGTCTTCCTAACTGCACCAGATCTATAAAGTTAAGGTTTCCCTGGAGCTGGGGTTACTTTACCAAAGCTTTGGAGCTACCTAAGGAAAGAGAACTCATGAGATCTTCTTCCTCTCAAACAACTCATGCCATTTCGCTTGTTCTTAAAGAAACCACCAAAAAACAACCATTAAATCTCGATGCCAAAAGTTAGTGATTAAGATTAGTTGTACCACAGAGAAGCCTTTCTTTTTAATAACGTGTTTTTCGACGAAATTTCGGTTTTCACTTTTGCTGCTAACGCCGCAGCAACGGCCTGATTATTGATTTCATAGTTAAGTGACCAAGGCTGACAGAAATTGGTTTTGATCCGGTAAAATAGCCATAACAAGGAAAACCCGACTATTATTCTTCAGCTGCCGTTTACGAAGAAGTGCTCTTTGAAACTTTAACGTGTTGCTAAAAATAGATGACATAATCAATTTAAGCTAGGATCCTGGTTAAAATTTAGGCCCTGCGTTTCCAGCGGGTTTGCAACGAAACAGGGCTCAGAATTATTTCTTCATTGATGGAATAGTTTCTCAATGGTGTATGTGTTTAAATAAAATGATTTTGATTTCGGGTGACCCGGAAAGGTAACTGTTAGGCTGAAGACAGCAAAGCACGGAACAGTCTACAGTTTCAACATTGGCCAGCCTCCCACCCTCTAGGCATTTGGCTCTCGACAGTGCACAGGGAGTGGGGGTCTTAATTGTTTCCTGAGAGGAGTGCTGAATTTGAGCCACAATTGATCTGTCGGAATGTACGCACTAGTCTTTTAATTTCATAGTTTGCACTCGTATTTAAAGGAACAGATTTTGCCTTTGTGGGAGAATGGATCAGTTAAAGTTAAGGAATGAACTGAGCACAACATTTGTGAGTGGAGAAGTCAAATCTGTCACCAGCTGGTAAGGTATTTGAGCGGTTTTATGGCGAGTGCAGGGATTTGAAGGAGCCAGTCCTTTTAAAATGTTCAATCTGAGCTACATACATACATACATACATACATACATACATACATACATACATACATACATACATACATACATTAAAAACAGCCGAAAGCAAGAAAATTGCGTCCCTCTTTGCCTCCTTCAGAGAGGAAAGAAATTAGATCAAAAGGTGATAGTGCATCGGATTGGTTGAAATATATTCACTGAATATCGAAACACAACGTGGTCTGAAGCATTATTTTATCACTATAGGAGTTCTTTATGGAACGGACCTTGATAAGATTGTGTATAAACGTCGTTTTTCCAAATATAGTAGGTAAATATGGTTCGTTCTTTCTGTTTGCGAGAGCACGTTTCTCCGTGACTGTACAGATGAAAACCAATCATAACGTGAACGACGCAACTACCTGGCATCGCTAACCTTTCAACCGCGGAGAGACGAGCGAGACGAGAACACCTGAGTCCAAGGCACGTTAGCAGCGTTCGGACATCCAGTGGGTAAGGGGGAGGAGATTCTGCACCTTCTCGCCCCTCGTTTCTCGAGATATGTCCAGGATTGAGAGCGCTAGGAAAAATTTGTTAGCGCAGCGACAAAATGCTTGTTACCAATAATCGCAAATATAGCAAGAATAACAAATTTCGCAAGCGAACGTTACGCCAAAGACATAAAGATAAAGGCAAAGGAGGCCTCGAAAACCCACGAATTTCGCAAAAATCGATATTATGTTAAACCGTAAAATATTTATTTCATATGGAATACTCGAACTCGTACATTAAGTGTAACGTGTTTGCGAACTTGCGCTTTTAGAACGAAGCATATACATTGTGGATAGTCTTTTTTTTGTGGCCACGGCAAAGCTATATTTTCTGTGTATACATTCGCGGGTTGGTTAGGATGCTGTTTGCCGTTTTCACTTACGCTTTAAGAACGAAGCATATGCATTGTGGGTAGCTTTTTTGGGGGCCACGGCAAGGCTATACTTTCTGTGTATACATTCTTTGGCTGGTTACGGCGCTGTTTGCCGTTGTCATTTCCCCTTCACCTAACTTCCGCAATTTATTATTCTTGGTATATATGCAATTAGTTTGCAATTAGTCAGTTTTATCATTAGCATTTTGATGTCACATCATAGCATGGGATCTAGTTATTGCATTTGTCAATTATTTTTAGCAGCCAAGTAGATGTTACTCTAAATAAAATGTGACTATTTCAGCTGAGTTCGGAGTTCCCCGAACATCATTTGACTGCGCATGCCTTCCAGCGAACTTCTCTTCCCATTGCTTCACAATTTTTTTGGTTTTCCGAAATAATGTTCTACTCTTGTGTTATTTCGAGGACCCTACTTGGCTTTCTGTGTGTATATTCGCGGGATTATGTCCTTGCAGACAAAATCCTTGTTACTTTTGCGATTTTTGCGAAATTCGTGGCTTTTCCAGGTCCCTCCATGCCTTTGTCACTTTGTCATTACGTTCGCTTGCGAAATTTGTTATTCTCGTGATATAAATATTTGCGATTCTTGCTAACATGATTTTTTCGTTGCAGATAAAATTCTTGTTGCTTTGGCGATTTTTGCGAAATTCGTGGCTTTGCCAGGACGCTCCTTGCCCTTGTAACTTTGTCCTTACGTTCGCTTGCGACATTTGTTATTCTTGCGATCTTTGCGATTCTTGCTAACAATCATTTTGTCGTTGCAGATAAAATCCTTGTTACTTTTGCGAAATTTGTGGCTTTTCCAGGATGCTCCTTGCCTTTGTCACTTTGTCCTTACACTCGTTTGCGAAATTTGTTATTCTTGCGAGATTTGCGATTCTTGCTAACAAGGATGTTCTCGATGAAGATAAAATCCTTCTTACTTCTGCGATTTTTGCGAAATTGGTGGATTTTCCAGTACACTCCTTGCCTTTGTCACTTTGTCCTTAAGTTCGCTAGCGGAATTTGTTATTCTTGCGATATTTGCGATTCTTGCTAACAAGCATTTAGTCGTTGCAGATAAAATCCTTGTTACTTTGCGATTTTTGCGAAGTTCGTGGCTTTTCCAGGACACCCTTGCCTTTGTCGCTTTGTCCTTACGTTCGTTCGCGAAATTTGTTATTCTTGCGATATTTGCGATTCTTGCTAACATGCATTTTGTCGTTGCAGATAAAATCCTTGTTACTTTTGCGATTTTTGCGAAGTTCGTGGCTTTTCCAGGACACCCCTTGCCTTTGTCGCTTTGTCCTTAAGTTCGTTCGCGAAATTTGTTATTCTTGCGATATTTGCGATTCTTGCTAACATGCATTTTGTCGTTGCAGATAAAATCTTTGTTACTTTTGCGATTTTTGCGAAATTAGTGGCTTTTCCAGGACGCTCCTTGCCTTTGTCACTTTGTTCTTTGTTATTCTTGCGATATTTGCGATTCTTGCTAACAAGGATGTTCTCGTTTGTTCCTTTTCCAAATTTGTTATTCTTGCGATATTTGCGATTTTTGTTAACGATCTTTTTGCCAGTTGCAGGAATATTCCTTGTTACTTTTGCTATCGAGATTTCATAGAAAAGTTTTGCTAACGCTCTCAATCCTGGACATAAGTGCGTTTCTCCCCGTAGAGCATCCGTCAAGAAACAAGTCGTGAAACAAAATAAAATAAGCCTTCACCTGGTCAAGTGTGTAAAAGGATGTTATAGTTGAGTCAACTATCACATCCTTTTTCGCACTTGTGGTGTTTACGCTTTAATAAACACTCGAAAAGCACTTGTTTGAACGCAACTGTATTTACTGAACCCCGGGCATGATGGCGAGATACAAAAGAGCGCTGTCTCTCCTAGACCGCGTGGGTCATTTACATAAATGCTTGACAGGTCTGAAAACACTACATCTCTCCTCTTCTTGATGAGCCAAGCCTAAGAGCGGAGCTCCAAAAGCATTCTTTTTCTACTGGCATTTACATATAGTGTGCTTGTCGTATCACCCATCTGACCTCACTCAAGCTACAGACCCAATGCTGTGAAAAATAGTATGGAAAGGTGATCTGAGCCAGTGACATAGTGGATTTGGACGCCCGCAGATTTGCACCCTCCAGTCCAGATCTGCCTGTGGATCAGATTTGGACCCCGTAGTCCAGAACTGCTAGTAGACATGAACCCCCTTTTACGGATTTGGACTCCAACCCCTCCTAAAAACAAGCGTTCTATTGAGTAAGGTAATAAAAATTCCTTTGCAAATTGAGTTAAAAAGCAAAATAAAAATATTGAGGTAGGTTTTTTTTAAAAATCATCTTTAATACTTTGTGTAAAAAAGAACCTGCAACGCTAGTTTGCATCTATAAATTTTTAAAACAAAACATTTCTTAACATCTTAGAGCAATACCTAAGGACAGGTCTGTTTCCCCGTTCAACTGTAGGCTACTTAGTTATGGCTTAGAGCCACTAGAAATTGGTGGAGAAGCCTGGTGAATGCTATTTTGAATCAGTATCCGACATCAGATATATAGTGATTCAGATCATCACTTCATAATGAATGCAATTTCAGTTATCCAAAGCCTCCCATGAGACAGTTGGAAATCAGAAATTGTGTATCCTCTGGATATATGTATGCACAAAAAAATTATGATAGAAAGATAGATGGAAATCAATAAAAATATTTAGATGATATGCATTAAGACCAAGATATTTCTTTTGATTAGTTACTTCTTGACCTTACTATCACAAAAAACTGCTTGCTGACATTAAGCTCATCAATCAATGCACCTACAGTGTTTTCAAAAAGAAATCCAGCTGCTCTTCTGGCCAGCCAAGTGCAAGACTAAGCAACTTGATAATAAAATAGTGGGCATTTGGTTGATATCACTATCAAGGTAATTAACAATGTAGTATGAGGATTTAAGGTAATGATTCACCAAAGCAAAAGTGCTGGAAATCCGTGTTAGCGATCTTAACTTGATTTTCTATTTTGCAAGAAAGGTAAGGACTAGTCTCACATTTCTCCATGTACATTTGAAATTGCACAACATACTTCATCAAACATCAAAACTCCCATTAAACATTAGTGCCAAATGTCATCCAAACATACCACAAGATTGGTGTGACCAGCTATGAATAAAAGTAATTGAAAGGAAGTCCAGAGGATGTGTACATTGATGACAAAGAGCTTACTTTAAGTAATTCATGCGAATACATCTAAGTTGATACAAAAAAAGTGCATGACTGGAGAATAATTGGGAGAAAGTAAATTCCCATACAAAGAATATTATCTAATACAGTAATAGCCCACGTATAAGAACCTGGGTTTTAAGAACCTGTTAGGCTAAAATTTTCATTTTAAGCCCCCTCCACATAAGAACCTATTAAGGCTAAAATTTTAAGTTAGGTTCTTATCAGTGGGGTTGCTGTAAAAGTGTAAAGGTAGAAACTGCTGAATGAGTTTCTTGGTTATGTTTTGTTAAGGACATATACTGTACCTACAGTGAACTGCCTATAGGCATTTCTCTATGGTACAAATAAATGATTTATACTGTATTATGAGATGATATGTATCATATATATATATATATATATATATATATATATATAGTATATTCAGATAAAATTCATATGAAAATATAAGAACCTATTTTAAGAACCTTAGTAGCCTAAATTTGCTTTAAGTACTATTTATATAAGAACCTATTTAGGCTAAATTGGAAAATTCAGGTTCTTATACGTGGGCTTACTGTATTACACATTCTAAAAACTAAGAGGTGAAATTTAAACGTGGCCCAAAGCTAACCTAATCAAATTAAATCGAATACTTGTCTCTTACAAGTCACCCCTGCTTTCAGATTTACACTAAAAATAAAGAAGTAAAATTGAAATACAATCCAAAGCTAACCTAATTAAATTACATACTTGTCACTCACAAGCTACATCTGATTTAAAATTGACACAAATAATGTTATAGATAGGACTTAAAACTGCTTAAAGAAGGTGCATGCATGATGTTCGATGGAACACCATTCCAGTCTGGTAAGTAGCGATTATAAAAAGAAAAGCTGAAGGCCATATATATATTTAGCCAGGCCAAGCCTAGGATCGGAGTTGCAACTCTCACCGAGCAACTTCGCGTGGCTTTATTTGGGCCAGTTTAATTTGTGTCCAAAACAATTGAGCAGCAGCAGGGAAAACGAATAGTTTTCGATACCAAACGTTTGCAAAAAAAATACAGACATTCGTGAGTCCTAACTACTTTCAGATGAAAGCGTAACGGAATTCAAAGCGGATAAAAAAAAACACCACAAGCAAACAAAGTACGATGCGAGTGTTTTGCTGGAAGAAGGAGAAGGTGGAGAAATTAAAGAAGACTAGCTTGTAATAAAAATAGCTTGTACTGATTTATCTAGAAAAATCGGTATTTATTTTGACATAAATGCCCGTAGAAAAGACAATAAAGGGTAAAAACTGATCGTTAAGAGCAGTCAACAGGAATTGACCGCGGTTCAGAAACAACAGAACAACAAACTAAGTATTACAAGAAAACAAAGCACAATACGAATAATATTTCTTCGAAGATTCTTGGAGAAGGTGGAGAAATGAGACAAGTAACAAAAATTGCTTAGCAATTTTGACGTAAATGTCCGTAGAAAAGACAAAAAAGAGGTCCACACCTGATCGTTTAGAGCAGTCAACAGGAATCACTGAGGCACCAATCACTCGGAACGCGACAGAGCTAAATAATCGCGCCATTTCCCACAAAATCTTTCCTTGGCTGACACAAAACGCTAAAGAGCTTTGATAGTTTTACTGGTACTTCCCATGTCTCCCGAAGAACCTTCTTCAATTAATGATTCTCAGTGGCAAAGCGTCATCTAGTTAACGAAGAAAGCGCTTGCCAAACCACACCAGCATTTCTCTCGCAGACCCGTCCACTATAAAATTTATCAAAGCCAGCCCAGCCAGTCAACCCATTTCGGTGTTTTTAACATCCAAACGCTGATTCTTACCGGTTCAAACAAATCAAGACGACATGTTTATAGACGGCGAAACTAAATATTGTTGTTTACAGGCCGCTTTCGACGAAGATCTCTAAAACGTTTTTCAAATGACGAGTGAAGCGCGCTGGTCTTTGACATTTTTGACAGCATTTTGACAACTTTATGTCAGATTTTGAGACGTGCACATGCACATGCATTTGATCGGCTTTTTTTGTTTGTTTTGGTTTTGTTTTTTTTGTTTTTTTTCACTCGAGCTTGAGTTTCCGCCTTTAATCCTTAATTTTACGAGGACTCATTGTGTTTACGTGTTATTAAGATAAGGGAAAAAGTTTCTTAACGCTGTTGAGGTACCAAGGTCGAAAAACAGTCAGCCAAGCCGAGTAAAAACACTCGTTCGCTTGCAAAGAAAACAACGTAACAAAACAAACAAACAATTCAACAACTTCTTTGCGTCCAAAACGAGTACAGATGGTTGTTATTTATATCCATTCGAGAGAAAAATACAAGTTTCATTCCTGAACAAAAGTAACAACGATTAAACCAAATGTTAAGCTTCTATTTATTTAATTTACCTCACTGTCCCGCGCTGTGTTTTAGAGGTTTCTACCACTTGAAAATACGTAAGCTTCAGTAAAGTAAAAACAAGCATCCGCAAAAATAGCAAACGGTTTGTCCAAAGAAAGAGCTTTTTCCACAGAGTTTGAGCTACTCGTTCCTCCCATTAACACAGGTGAACTGTTAAGTGACCTTTCTTAGTGAGATGCAAGATGTCGCGGTAAAGTGCAAGCCCTTGAAGCGTTGAATTATACTGTTTTCAACCGCACAACCGATCCAAGTTTGAAGCTTTTCTTGAGAAAAATCGCTCTTCCTTTCATCACTTGAAAATTCACCTTCCGGAGTATGTTTTGACAAGTTAAAGACAAACTTCGATCGAAGAAGATGAAGTTGTTTTGCTCAAAATGAAGTGAACGTGAAAGAACGAGCCGCAGAAAGCGCGCGAAAAATTAAGCCTCGATTTGGTTTGGGTGTCCCACACCTGGCTTGAGCCTGCGATCAAATCGAAGGCAAGTACCTGGTCAGCGGTCAACTTCATAAAAACAGCTGACCTCGATGAGGTCTTAACTTGAGCCCGCGATATGGTCACGTGACACCGGTCAGCGGATTCCTTGTTTTGACAGGCGTCAATTGGCTATAAGATGGATGTCCAGTATCAAAGATGTACGCAGGGTGTACACTGTAAAGTAGCTGGTCAGCTGCTATGGCCGCCATGTTGGATTATTATGATTATTATTAGGATATTATTAGTTATTGGGCAACACCACCGTCGTCGTCGTCGTCGTCGTGCGCGCCCACGAGCAATACCGCTAGCCATTTTTACCATGAGAAAAGCAGTTGACGGGTTTCTATAGGTATGGTGCTCCGCTATTAGTAATAGTTAAAATAAACCGCAAAACTAGAACAATGTCACAGAGTCACAAGTTCATTGCATACTATCTGTGTCTAGTTCTCGTGGACGAGTAGAACGTATTCTGCAAGTGTTGCAGGCAGCGTTCTCTACCTTTGTGACCGTCGCAGGCCTGCAAAAGTACTTGGGGACCTGGGAATTCTGTCCAGTGCTGGAACTTCCTGTGGTTCGGGGTCTGATGATACATCTTCTACCTCTTCGTTAAGTTTTCCAGCATGCTTGATGTGACTGGGGATGACTTTGAACATCGATGAGTTGCGCGTCACGGTCTTGTGTCCGTCGCTTGCAGTAACCATGGATCCCTTTCTCTCTTCAACTACAAGAGGTACTGGACTGAACGGGGTACTTAGCTTGTTAGTCTTGGGTTGCTTGATTAAAACTGTATCTCCCAGCTTGATCTTGCTCTCTCTCACACCTAGCTTTTGGTCTGCATACGTCTTCATTTTCTTCTTTTGTTCTAGGTCTCTCTCCGCCAGGTTCTTCTTTGTCTCAAGAATGGTTTGTTGGCGAGCTGGTGCTGGTGATACCACTTCTGATAGAGTAATCTTCGGCTTCCTCTGGTTTAGTGTTTCGCATGGCGAGATACCAGTAGTCGAGTGAGGTGTCGCCCGATACTGCCGTAGAAATTTGTTGAGCTCTTGTTTCCAGTTCTTGTGCTCGATAGTGGCGGTTCTCACGCATTTCTCTAGGGTTGGCATGAAACGTTCTGCTTCGCCATTTGCCCTTGGCCAAAGAGGCGTAATCTTGCGGTGTTGGAAGCCTAAATGCTCAGCAAAGTTCTTGAAGTCCACGCCGTTGAAGGGAGGTCCATTGTCGCTCTTCAACACATCAGGAATCCCTTGCCTTGCGAAAATTGTATCGAGCTTTGGAATGGGGGATCTGGCTGAAGTGGATGTCACAATTTCCACTTTTGGAAAACGGCTGTATTCGTCGATGACAACAAGGAGATAGTCTCCAGAAGGGAGTGGTCCTAGGAAGTCCATCGCTAGTTCTTTCCATGGAGCTCTTGGTAGTTGTGTCATCTGTAGAGGTTCGAGTCGCTATGCTTTGGCCGTAGTTGCTGCTTGTCATGGTAGACAGCTGTCAACTTTCTCCTTCACCATCTTGTCTACACCGAGAAACCAGCACTTCTCTCTGATGAGGCATTTTGTCTTTACAATTCACTGGTGTCCAACATGTGCTAGATCTACAGCTCTATTCCTCAGTGTGTCAGGGACTACGATCCTGTTTCCCCTCAGTAATGTTCCCTTGTAGACCAATAGCTCGTCCTTCGCTTTCCTGTAGTCTTGTACTTTGGGGTCTGTCCACTGATCGGTTTCTATGGTCTTGATAAGCGCCTGGAGTGAGGAGTCCTTCTCCGTCTCTGACTTGATTTCTTGCAGTGTCATCACTTTTGGTACGGCTCGGTTGCATACATAATTAACATAGTCCTCTGCAATGTTGCGCTCTTCGCATTCAATGGCACTCGGGTGACGACTCATGAAGTCGGCCGGGTTCTCGGCGAATTTCCGGGTCGGTAGATAAGCTCACAGTCGTAGGGCATTAGCCTCAGCTTCCATCTGTCGATGTGGGCTGATGTTGGCTTGTGACTGTTGAAGATCCCAAGGAGTGGCTTGTGATCCGTGGCGATCGTGAACCTCGAACCGTACAGGTAAAGACGACGTCGTCACCGTCACCGACACCGACGTCAACGTCCGACACCGACACCGACGTCGTCACCGACGTCGGTGAGTGCTCGGCTCGCATAGCTGATGACTTTACCGTCCTGTACGAGCAGACATCCAAGTCCGACGGGGCTTGCGTCGACTATCACTTCAGTCTTGAGTCTCAGGTTGAGGTACAACATCACATGATTCTCAGTCAGGGTGTCTTTGAGTTTGTCGAATGCTTGTTACTGCTCGTCAGCCCATTGCCATGGCGTCTCCTTCTTGGTTAACAGTCGCAGCGGGGCGGTTATCGTGGCGTAATCTGGGATGTAACGAAACACGTACTGAGCCATCCCTAGTAGTGACTTCACCTCACTGACATTCTCTGGAACGCTCATGTCAGTGATCTTGTCTGGGTCTGCCTTGACTCCGTTCTTGCTGAAGATGTGTCCATAGAACTTGATCTCACTCTTAGAGAAGCTGCATTTGTTCTTGTTCAGGCGCACGTCGTGTTGCTGGAGCCGTTCCAGTACTCCACGGAGATTCTCGTCATGCTCCGTCTGAGTTTTCCCGAAGACGACAATATCGTCAGATATGTTCTTGCATCCCGGTAGGCCTGTAAGTATTTTCTCGATTGCGTTCTGAAAGATCTCGGATGCCGCGTTGATTCCAAACATCAAACGCTTGTATCGCCGAAGACCTACGCGTGTGCTGAATGTGGTGATGTGACGGCTCTCTGGTGCCAGCTCGAGTTGGTGGTATCCAGAGGAGAGGTCTAACCTGGTGAATACTGTCGCTCCATTGAAGTCTGCAACTAAATCGCCGATCGTTGGCATTAGGTGCTTTTCTCGCTTCACAGCCTTGTCCGCCTCTCTCATATCCACGCATATTCTTACTTGGCCAAAGCTCTTGGGGACTATCACGATGGGCTCACCCAGGGGTTAGGACCTGTCACTGGCTCGATGAGGTCTAGTTCTTCTAATCGCTTCAACTCCATCTCGACATCTTTTCTGACATGAAGGGAACTCGGCGGTGTGGTTGTTGCTTGGGTTTGACGTCAGCGTCTATGTGAAGCTTGATTACTTTCCCTTTTACGTTGCCAATTCCTCCAAAAAGACTCTCCAATTCTCCGTTTGCGGGGGAATAAGAACTAGTTCTGTCAGTTTTGACTTGGTTGATGATCTTAAGCACACCTAGCTGTTTAGCAGTGTTAAAACCCAAAGGGTTTCCTGAAGTACCTTTGACGATGTCTCGGATAAGGACGATAAACCGTAGGCCCCGTCTCACAGCTCTTCATAACTGATTCTGTGGGACGTTAAAGAACCCACGCACTGTTAGAAAAGACTAGGGGACGTAGTGCCCGGTGTGGTGGTCTATCTCTACTTGAATGTGGTTATGGGGAGGGTTTGCAGTTACAGGCCTACAGTAATTGGCGCAAGCTGTTGTAGTGTCCCTGCCAGGTCTCTGGCGAAGCTTATTAAATTAAAAAAAATTAAATTTAATTTAAAAAAAATTAAAAAGGTTGTTTGGATGCTGTTGGCGTTCGCGGATATTTCTGCCTTGATGGTTCCCAGAAGAGGTAACGATGTCGGTGATTCGTAGGAAAAAATTCTGCGCTTGGTGTTTTCTGGACCTTTTTCCTTGTTCTTCTATAATTCCCTGAGGGTGTCCTCATCGATAAGATCAACTGATGCTCAGGAGTCGACCATCATTTCCACTTGCTTTCCGTCAATCGTGACTTTGCACATAGGTTGTGTGTCACGGGCACTGTGTAAACGTATTCGTCTTCCTCATCAGTGTCTTGATGCGTGACATGTTTAACCGACTCGGGGGGGGGGGTTGTTCTGCAAACGCTGGCAAAATGGTTTAGTTTGCCACGTGAGCTGCAGTTTCTGTTCTTCGCGGGACAGGAGTTTTTGTGAGGGTATGTTCCACCACAGTTCCTACATTTTCCGTCTTGTTTTCGGGGCTGGTCACGGTTGCGTGACTCTTGGCGATTTTGCTGGCGGCGCTGTTTGCCCTTGTGTTTTGTTGGTGTTCCCTTTTTGTGTGGTTTTACCGCGTTCACAGTTTCATCCTGATTTTCAAACTCCTTCGCTTGTATTTCGCTCAATTCTAGGGCTCTACCAGCTTTCATGAGACCGGCTAAGTCGAGGTTATCTCGCAGAGCTTTACGCCGAAGGGAGTTTGACTAGCAGTTCAAGATGATTTGTTCTTTGATTTCCTTGTCTGGATTTGCGAAATCACAGGTCTTTGCTAGGCTTCTCAAACATGTGTAGAAACTGTCCAGAGTTTCGCTATCCTTTTGCTATGGCTGCCGGAAGTTGTATACTTCGTATGTTATGTTGACTTGCGGAGCGAAGTGAGCGGTTAGTTTTTCGACTGCCTTCTTGTAATCTTTGTCTTCACCGACATCTTGAAGTGTGTCGAAGATCTCGTCGACCTCTGGACCGCCGTAATGCAACAGGAGGGCTCTTTTCTGCTTGTCTTCGGTAATTCCCATAGAATTATTAATCTCTCGAATCGTCCTAGCCATTTCTTCCATCTGGTGCCAGCATTTCCATCGAGGTGAACGTCAAACGGTGGCATGTTTGGTAGGGAAATCGCCATGGTTTTGATTTCGCGGGAAATCGCTTCGGAATTCTCTTCGAAAATCTCTTTGGAAATCGCTTCGGAAATCCTACCAGATCATCCTTGTAGAACTCGCTTTGCGGAATCTATGCTTGATTCTCGTCGCCAGATGTGGTGTTTATGCTTCAATAAACACTCGAAAAGCACTTGTTTGAACGCAACTGTATTTACTGAACGGGCATGACGGCGAGATACAAAAGAGCGCTGTCTCTCCTAGACCGCGTGGGTCATTTACATAAATGATTGACAGGTCTCAAAACAATACAGCACTTTGTCCGGGTACCAGGAAAAATAATCAGGCAAAAACGGCGAGACATCTCTTAGCAGGGAAATAGTTCTACACTGTTGTTCAAAAGCTGATTGGTTCTAATACTATACCTAATAATGCCCTAGAAAATGCCCTAGACGCTGGCGTTCGTTCCTTTTTGGGCGAAAATGTAAAAGAAATATTTTTAATAATAATAATAATAATAATAATAATAA
>JAEMWC010000612.1:140000-147500 GCA_016490735.1 Pachyseris speciosa | reverse complement strand
GTTTCTTTTAATCGTTGTGTCCTGGCCATTTATGCAATTCCTCACGGTAGTCAAGCCATCAACAGGGTAATTACATTTGAGGTCGACTGTATAACTGGTACGATTGTATTGAAAATTAAACTGAATTTATCTGTGGTAATTAAGCGTTCATAATAAGTTCAATTCACTTCTAATCTGTACCTTTGATTTGAATTAACCTTATTCGTATTATCCGTAATGAGCTGGAACTAGCGGAATCTTTTCACATGTAAATGTATTCCCCCAGAAGAGCCTCCACTTCGCAGGTGCACCCAACGAGCCAAATCAACCAATAACTGTAGGCAGGCATTTTTAAGTACCTTATGGTGTTTGAAGTCTGTTTAAAGTGATGTTTTCATAAGCTAGAAGAAGTTCATCTGTTCGGATTCCCTAGCTGAAAGTTTAATTGCCCGAAAATTTTAGGGAAAAAATTTCCTTTTAGAAAATTCAAGCTGAAATGAACTTTTCATGAACTTTCTAGGAAACTAATTTCTTTCCGAAAATGTTAGCTGACGTTTTTTACTGCCAAAAACAGCAATTACGACCTTTTCGAAAACCTCAGGAGCTATGATTTCCCAATTGCGCATCTTTTAGGCCACGTTTTAGATACGAAAATCCGAGTGCACTCTTTAATCGACGCCAAAAGCCCAGGGCGAATTACCCTCCAACGAACAGATATCTACCGAAACTTGCCGTTGGGTGCCCCTGACTTCGCGCCAGATCAAGTTCAATACCGAGAACACCAATATTTCATTTTCATTTCATTTTATTGTTTTCTCCATTCAGATTATATTAAGAGTTACTTTAATAATAAATACAAGGTAAAAAGAAATAGAATGGAGAGGGGCACGATATAGTAAGAACTAATTAGGGCCCTAAATAATATTTAATTATTAATATCTATAGCTTATTACAAAGAACATATAAGCACACACACACAGACACAGACACACAAAGCTACATCATGGCACAAAACAAGGAGATTAGTACTGAGCAAAATAATATTTAAAAATTGCTTTTTTTAAATTGATTTTTGATGGAATATTGCGAATGGAAAAAGGAAGATCGTTCCAAAAATATTTACCAATAACAGTAGGGCAAAATTTTCTTAAATTTGTCCTAGAGTGAGGAAGGAATAATTGTTGACAAGTTGCAGTCGGTGTGGAATATTTATGTTGCTCAGAAACGAGGGATATCGAGAAATTACAAGGCTTGTCATCGCAAGGTGATCAAATAGAAATAGACAAGTATACATTTTAACAATGTCACGAAATTTCAATAAACCTAGGCTAACATAATGTGAAGTAATATGACCTTGTAAAGGAACATCATTAATAATTCTAATTGTTTTGTTTTGGAGTCTTATAATCTGCAATAATGGGTTTTCGTAGTTATTACCCCACAATATGCAACCAATACGATCTATTCAATATTTTTTCCTGTTCAAAAAATGTGTAGGTGAAGTTTCTGAATTGCGTATTCGTCCTACATCGCAACCTCAGTTTCCGCCCCTAATGAGTTCTGATGTCATCCACACAGATGATTTGGGCTTCGATTCGGCTATTATGAGATTGTAGCACGGCCACGTACCACGCGGAACGGGTTTGCACCTGCGTTCACGTTTTTGGAGCGCTGTATGGGAATGCTATTGTCTCTCGATCCTTTCTCTCAGGGCTGGAAGTCCATCTCTCAAGTCCTTTTTATGTTTACAGCCGTTATTATCACAATCCAGCCACACCATACCTTCTTTACCATCTCCGAAGCAAATTACCTTCACAAGATTGCCATAGAGTACTGGAAAGCCATGTTATTGTTTTATGGATGCTGGATGCAATCAGTCTGTTCTTTTCATCTCTAACGTTACTGTCTATCTTGTCCTTTAATTTGCGAGTATTAGTGCCAAACTTCAGTTGATACATAACATGTCTTACGCCAGTTCCTTTCCTTTTCATTACCAGACTTCCTCTTAAACACCGTCAAAGATAAACGTAATGCCTTTCGAGGGACACTGGGCTGATGAGATTCTTTTCTTCATTTGCTCTGCACCCCTATCTATCTATTCCCTGGCCTGTTCCCCTTCTTAATTTCTTTCGGCATTTTGTTAATTTTTGCCACTTGAATAAAACTAGAGAAAGTAAACCATTTTGTCTATCTTAAGACTGAGTCTAAAGCTGTCTTTTATACCCAACAGTTGAAGCTTTACCTTCTTACGGCAATGATGTATCTTATACCCGTGCGTAGGCACGAATCTTTCATTCCTGTATGATTGCACCAAGAGGAAAGCCGATGCTATTGGCCAAACTCAAATCACTTCCAACACCAACCCGGCCAGTTTTCTCCCAGTTGACATTTTCTCACCAAATTGGCACTCAAAAAACATTGAAGTAATCAATTCGATTCTATAGACCTAATTTAAAACAACGCGCTGTCTTTTATCCTGTCTGTTGATGAGTTTTTTTAACTCCTGTGTGTTACAATTCTGTGGCCCAACAGGGGTCCATCCAAGATAACGTTTGTTCTATACTAAAGTAGAGCACGCTAACGCCTACACATCACAATCTTGGCGAAAGCTCGTGCGTAAACCATCGTACCATAGCATAGTGGATGTATGGCTCCTGGTAAACACGTCAAAATATAAAAATACTTGCGTACAACCGCGTGGAACGGGAACTGCCAATCACCATCTTCCCTCCTTGCGTATTCCCACAGAAACAAGACCTGGTAAGGAATATAGCACGCCACAAATGATATTATTATCACATAGATCATTCTCAGTAAGTCACACTCGAGCTCTGAACCACTCTTGCTTCCTGTGCGATCCTTGTTAACCTCAAGGTGTAGCCGTTGTCTCCTTGGTTTGTTTGGCCGAACGTTATACAGATCTCGGGGGTCTTCGGAGCTCGTCGTGATCTCCGGGGTTTCCAAGACGTTTTCTCGAATGTGGCGCTTGAGTTGGAGTGTGACAACGTCGTAGGACAAGGACATGACCAAATATGGCACCAAGAAGCACAGGGTGAACCGTATGATGCTGTATATCTCATCTCCTGGGAAGGTCGACTTGCACACGTTGTGCCCTGATGGGTACTTGATCAGAATCCGTGTAAGAAAAAGGGGAAGGGACCATGCCAATGCCACAAACCACATTAAACCAATAATGCCCGCCATCGCGACACCAGATAATTTTTGGGTTAGCGGTGAGATCATTACTAGACATCGATACACAGCAATAGCCGCCAAGTCGCTAGTGACTACAATTACAGCCAACACTTGCAGCGGAGTGACCAGTTTGCAGGCAAATTCACCAAACACCCAGCTGTATTTTTCTTGGTAGACCATCAGGAATGGTTGACACAGCGAGCTGATAATCTCTGCAACAGCCAAGTTAGCAACCAAATAATATACAAATGGCTTGGATCGTGTGGGAAGCTCCACCACAGCTTTTAAAACCAACGAATTACCGACTAAACTCGCAAAGATGATCACGGAGAATAACACCACACTGAGGACTCGGAGTCCATTCGGCTCCAGTATATGCTGCTTTGTGGTTTCCGTTGGCTCTATGGTCTGGTTGGTTAAATTGCTAATGTTCATTGTTCTGTATCTTCTCTTGCTTAAATCTTTCTGAGTTTCTTCCTTGAAAATAAATGGAAAGAAACGTTAAACAACCCACGAAAGTGAAAGCTGTTTATCTAGCTATAATCGTTTGTTTTATTGCCACTAAAACACTTTGCTTGCTTACGTACCGATTCATACCGAGTGAATAGCACTGTGAAACGGAAATGTGTTACGACTGACGCCGCAAACAGCACACCCCATTTTCTCAGCTGTATTGGTGAGGAGTGGTTTAACATAAAGAACGACTGGAGGAAAGCTAACACTTGCTCAATTTGTGACAGTTTTGAATAAAAGAGAGTTTACCAGCCGTCATTTTAACCAATTCATGGGCAATGAAGTTGCTTTCTTGTTCAGTAAGGAAGCACCTTGGAAAATTGAAACTGGTATATAACTGATTGTTGCAAAAAAAAAAAAAAAGCATAAGACAAGGAAAAACAGATAAAACAAAGTCAAAGCCGGAACATTTTGCCTTCTTTTCTGGTAAACCCTTATCGATGGTTATCCGGAAAATTCGTTGCTGGAACAGATGAGTCTGACAATATGTTGCCTCTGGTGAAATGACTGTCACGTTTTCTGTTTTTCAATTTGTGTGATGTTTCGATTCAAAAGTTAAACTAAACGCAATAACCTTAAATTCAAGCCAAAAAAGAAATAAAGTAGAAAGAAAAACACCACCACCACAACAAAAACAACGCGGCTTATCTTAACAGAGAGACGTTGAACAGCTAGGGTATGTTAATTAATGTCCAACATCCTACTAGATCATTGAAGTCAGGAGCGTTATTGCCTCGATAAAACGTAAAACGGAGCCTTATATATGTTAATATTATATTAAGATAAGCGGCCAGGTACATGGAAAGACTACTCCTTAAAGTGTGCGAAGGTTCCTGGGGTCCACTAAATAATACGCGTGTCAAACCAAATAACGTTGTTTGCCATCTGGTATCTTCGAATGACGTGAATTACATTATTCATTACGTTCATTTTGCTGTTTTGCGATATTTCGCGATAAATGACGGCTATTTTGACAATTCATCTGATCATGTTAGCTAATTTTTAGAAAACTGCTTAGGATCTTCTCGACACACCACTTTTACGGATGAAGTAGCTTTTCAAAATAACTCTGGTAGCATTGCATGAATTTAGTTTCAGTGTTATGATTTTTCGGAGAGGTTGATTTGCCAAGCCGCAATATTTTTCATTTGATTTTAAGCGAACAAATTTAAAATGTATTTTCAGTTTAAAAATGGAAAGTCAACACAGCTTACTGCTTTTAATTCGGCTTGTGAAAAGAATCATTCCCAGCACGCTATAACGAATCTAAATGAGATATATTCTCCGTGCGAACATCCTCTTAAATGGCGTATGATAAAACAACATAAAAAAACAAGAGTCAGTATCTGTATAATGAAAACTCTGAAGCTCTTTTTATACAAGAATATTAGTACTGATAAATTTTTTTTCCTAGCTGGCGTTTTCCGAAGTCAATTTGATAACTCTACAGTATAATATGGTGAAAACTCGCTGCAAAACTGAAAAGCACATGTAATCGAACGTTAAGGCACGTTAGAAGATTACATGAAATGTAATTCGGATGAGATATGTTGCAAAAAATAAGCGGTTTATTAAAGATCCGGTTGTTTGCTTGCTTATCTTCACTCGCAGACCACGCAAAAGTGAATTTTCCCATCCACCTAGGATTCTTTAAAACCGTAGTACACAGGTATAACGCTTTCTACAAACCGTTTAGTCTAGCGTCTACAAGTCTACAAGGACCGGCACTACATTAGACACTAGATTGTCACAGCAACTCTGTGAATTTTAAGAACCTACCTTAAGAACCGTGGAGTTTGATTAAACCTTGAACTCCACCTCATTTATAAGTACAACATACACTCGTGAATCCCCTGTTATAGCTCGGCGGAGACAGCTGTTATTCCCGGAAAAAGTGAGTTTTTGAAGCAGTATAGGTGATTAAAAACATAGAAACGTCAATAATTTCAAATGCAAAAAGCTGAAAGACGTCTTATGCACGAGACAGCTCGGCTTTATCTCGCCTTTGACGTTTTAATCTTACTGAAATAGGTTTTTAAGAGGCAGTCCCGTTAAAAGTGGTGCTCTCGACTTGGCGACCAAAAAAAGTTTTCCTTTATTTTTTGACCATGAAAAGGGTTTGGTACACATGTTTAAAAAATGCTATAATTATTTTCCAATTCTTTATTTTTGCGCCGCCACAGGCCCAAATTGAATTTTGGCTCACTTGCCCGAACTGATAGCGATCGAAAGTGTAAATTTCACAGATTTTGTCAAGCGCGCTCTGACTGCAAAAATCTAGTTCACTGAATTCTATTTTGCTACAAGTTACAAGGTGTATTCAGTTAGTGCACAGACAAAAAATAGAAACTTACACGCATTCCAGCGTGATTAGAAGACACCCTTGTCTTGAGCCTTAAGTTGCATATCGAAAACTAACCAAATGAAAGGAAAGAAATCTCAAAACTCTGGTCTAAATCGTGATAAAAAACCACATCAGAGCAAAGTCTATACTCTAATGAACTGGTATATCGCTTCAAACCGGCGGGTATCACCTTAGCTTCCACACACCAAGAGCTCAAGCGAAAATCCATGTGTTTACATAATTATCGTTGGTGTCAAAGTCATTTATTGGCGAAAAGATATTTTTTTTACGGTTCAGATTCTTTTACTGGCCTTCTAAACAACGGGTCTTAACTTCCTTTAATGATTGTATTCAATAGAAATCTTGTGTTGTGGTAAAACGTTGCATAAACGTGATCAGTCGTTATGGCTTGCGAGACCCACAAAGTAAACATTGGCGGTTGTAAGGAGTCTATTGAATAAATTTCGTTAATTCACGTTGTAAACCACGAGATGGAAAATATCAAATTCTAAAGTTAAAGTTTTGCAATTTGGTAATTGTAGATATTATATGCATCTTGAGGGGACACACAAACATAAAATACATTATGCTAATAATTTTGAAACAACCACACGCGCATGCAAACATACACTCCGGCCTGCCCACGGAGAAAATGTTCTGAATGCTTCCAGCAAACACAAGCGACCCGATTCAATAGCACTACTTTCTGCAAATTTCTTTCCATCATTAATGGTTTTCATGCGGCTACGGTCTGCAACGTTTCCAAGCTGCAAACTCAACATCGTGGACCGTTACAACCAACAAGAATAACTTCGCCTGCTGTCTTGCGTGATATTGAACGTGCCCTATACCCTCAATCAGACAATAAACAACTTTTCACTGGTAAATAATATAAGATAATAAGATACTGGCTGCTGCACAAGATCCCAGTTTATTACTCGGGCTGACCGCGTCTCGCGCGGCGCCCGGGTCTAAGATTACCGACGGTTCTTCTTTTTCGTCGTCGAGTATCATCCACAAAGCTCACTTCCGGCGTTTCTGCGCAAGCGCTACTAACAGAGTGATGCCTGTTGTCACGTATCGGAAAATGTCGATTTACCTTGTGTCTTTTGAAGTTTGAACAAACAATATGTTAAGAGAAGTGTCTATGCGAATGTTTGCAAGTTCAACGGCGAAAAGAAAGCTTTTAACATGAGTAAACTTAACTCCAGATGGACTGCCGTGTTTCCTCGTGTCTGCTTCAGTAGACTGCAAGTAGTCTCTAATTTTGGCGATGGATTGTGGGGCGGGCGAAAGACACGTGCGCGCGCGAAGTTGCGAGGAGACGCGACGCGAGGGGAGCGCCAAAAATTAGAGACCACAGACAAAGTGAGTTTGACCTTTCACGGCCGAGTGATTCGGAATTGTAAATCTCATATCAACAGCAAGAATGATGCCTGTTGTCACGTATCGGAAAACGTCGATTCACC
>JAEMWC010000612.1:97500-137500 GCA_016490735.1 Pachyseris speciosa | reverse complement strand
TATGGAGAAACGATGACAAGCGAAGAAGGTGCTGAAATTAGAGAGCTCTCAAGACTGCGTGGGAAGCTAGCTGAAAATTGGAGCGCGAACTACTTACATTTTAAGCCGAAATTGGGAACGAGTTCCTATTAAGGAAACGAAAATAATGGTCGAGGAATGGGGTAGGGGGTTTCCTGCAGTTTCCTGGCACTGATTGCGGAGACCGCGATATTAATTAGAATGGAGCATTCAATTCTCAAATGGAAATTTTCAAAGTGATATCGCAAAGGACGTAGCCTCCGTGGCGGGCGTAGAAGCTCGTAGAGAAGGGTTAGGGAGGGAGGGACAGGGAGAGGGCTACTCCCCTCTCCCTTTTCCCTTCCTTCCCATCCACTTTCTACGCCTGTCACGCAGGCTATGAAGGACGGGGAATTTACCTGTTTTGATGACATTTTGCTTAAAAACAAGAAGTTGTCCGAATCCGAGAGGAGCATAACAACAACAACAACAACAACAACAATCTTTATTTGTACTCATTCTTGCTAAGAAAACAATAATTTGACAATGAAAACATTAAAGGTAAAAGTTTAGAGTACTGGCTGCCTGGAATAACCATAAGGGCTAGCGGAGCCAGGCAGCCAGTTGACATCAGCAATAAATAGAAATACATTATAGGTCAGCATGAAAACTGAAGCACAAATACACACATAAAAAGAAAACAAAAGAGAGGAGAAAAGGAAAAACGTTCTTTCCACGCTATGAAGGAAGCCTAAAATAATTAAATTTATATATGAATACAAGGCATTAAGACTGAGAAAAGTGACAGAATTTAGCAAAAGACTAATTTACAGGTAATCTGGGAAACAACACAACTGAATACAAGTAACTAATAATCATTGACAAGATCGCTTTTTACTGATTTCGTGAAGTTTGAAATAGAGCAGGTTTTCAAATTTTCACTGTGAATTCCATTGCAGCTGGCAGATTCTTTTGCGAGGCCCTGTTAGGGTAAATTCCGACGGGCGACACGGCTCTGAAACGGCGACATGAAAAAAATGAAATGACGACGAACGACAAGACCGCTCCAGTGAAATGGCGACAGCGACAAAAATAAAAGTAAAATGGACAGCGACATCGGCGATTTTAAATAAGACAGCGATTTGATGGCATTCTGGCAGAGGAGAATGTCGAGAACGAGTTTGTATTTTCAAATAGTTAATCGTTCTGTCAGTCTTCTGTGTGGAAACACACTGAGTTACGATCCCTGAATTACGACAGCGCATTTTTTGTTGGAGAAACGACCTCAGAAACGTTTCGAACCGAAATTGCGATACCGACATTAGTGTCACTGCATAAAATTCCGACAGCGACATGCGACCAATCCGAAATTACGACATGTAAAGGTTTGAAATTCAGACGGGGGACATAAAGACCCCCCTAACAGGGCCTCTTTTGCTTGGTCGCTGAAGACTGAAAACGCAGATTCGCTCGAAAATGACAGAAATAAGGTTAAGCAATCTGACATTATCCCCTAGCTGTATACCTAGAGAGGGAAAGCGAGAGGAAAAGCGAGAGGAAAGAGCACGGAGTGCGACAGGAGGGAGCGGAGCGACGGGACGGAAGGGAGCTAGCGCGCGCGATCACTTCCCCAGTTCCATTTTCTTTTCTAGCGCCTTCCATGCAGGCTTTGCGCGGGCTGCCGAAGACAGGTTCAGTTTTATCCAGACTACTCTGCGACAAGCTGTGTGCAGATCACTTTCATCTTTAATCCACCTATTCTATGACAGAATAGGTGTAAGGAATAGAAATAAGCAGAAAAGTCTAAAACACATTGTGCCCTTAAAAAGTGCACTTCATTCTATATTATCCACTGAGTTGCAAAAGTTAGGTACTAATAAAAAAAATAGACATCGTGTCCACAAATTACTGTATAATCAATACAGTATCTAAAAAAGGGGAAAATGCTAATTAAGCCGATAAAATGAAAACCCATACATCTGTAGTTGCCGGTCACTCCAGGCCACTCCTACCCGACAATTGTATAGTCTCGTCATGTTAGTGTTCACTATAATTATTGGAGACAGTGTGATGGACTGAAATAATATCGAAGGAATTCCTTTTTTTTTTTGCTATTCACCGATTAGATACTTGTCTATACATGTATTGAAAACGCAGAACTTTTTCTTATTTATTGGTTCCGTCGCCTCCCACATTTTGTTCCCTCCCCTCCCATCCCATAACACAAGTAAAAAAACAATTAGCATAGTCACGTTCCATGTAACGCAAGACAGTAGGCGAAGTTATTCTTGTTGGTTGTAACGGTCCGCGATGTTGAGTTTGTAGCTTGGAAACGATGCAGACCGTAGCCGCAAGAAAACCATCAATGATGGAAACAAATCTGCAGAAATTAGTGTCATTGAATCGGGTCGCTCGTGTTTGCTGGAAGCATTCAGAACATTTTCTCCGTGGGCAGGCCGTGAGTGTAAAGGGTCCCCCAGGGGTTTGGGGGAACAAGGGAACAAGGGAAATTTGGCAATGGGAACACGGGAACAAAGCAAAAAAATCGTAGGGAACAAGGGAACATCAAATAGGTTAGGGAACAGGGGAACAAACACAAAAAATTACAAGGCCCTACGTTTTTTACATAAACGTGGGGGTGATAGAAGATTTGCTGCTGTTTTCTGATTTCTTTGGCAAGTTTTTGTTGCCATCTTTCGTGTCTATTACGATTTGTTTTAATTTTTGTTACGAAATACTTTCACAAAGTCAAAAATATCACAGAAATAATGATCACAATTTATCAGCAACACTGTAGACCTTCAATCAGTTATTTTGTTTTGTTCAGATTGGTTAATTAGGACGTATATGCAAAGAATAAGAGATAAAATTTAATCTTGAAAGGGTAAGAAGGGAACAAGGTGTAATTTTGGACGGGAACAAGGGAAGAGAGTTAAAATTTTGAAAAGAACACGGGAACACAGACCCCCCCTGGGGGATCCTCAGTGTATGTTTGCATGTGGTTGTTTCAAAATTATTAGCATAATGCATTTTATGTGTGTGTGTCCCCTCAAGATGCATATAGTATCTACAATTACCAAATTGCAAAACTTTAGCTTTAGAATTTGATATTTTCCCTCTCGTGGTTTACAACGTGAATTAACGAAATTTATTCAATAGACTTCTTAGAACCGCCAATGTTTACTTTCTGGGTCTCGCAAGCCATACTGACAACTGATCACGTTTATGCAACGTTTCACCACAACACAAGATTTCTATTGAATACAATCATTAAAGGAAGTTAAGACCCGTTGTTTAGAAGGCCAGTAAAAGAATCTGAACCGTAAAAAGATATCTTTTCGCCAATTTTTAGAATTATGCAAATAACTTTGACACCAACGATAATTATGTAAACACATGGATTTTCGTCAAGTTTGAGCTCTTGGTGTGTGGAAGCTAAGGTGATACCCGCCGGTTTGAAGCGATATACCAGTTCATTAGAGTATAGACTTTGCTCTGATGTGGTTTTTTATCACGATTTAGACCAAAGTTTTGAGATTTCTTTCCTTTCATTTGGTTAGTTTTCGATATGCAAATTAAGGCTCAAGACAAGGGTGTCTTCTAATCACGCTGGAATGCGTAAGATTTTTTTGTAAGTTTCTATATTTTGTCTGTGCACTAACTGAATTAACTGAATTTAACTGAACTACACCTTGTAACTTGTAGCAAAATAGAATTCAGTGAGCTGGATTTTTGCAGTCAGAGCGCGCTTGACAAAATCTGTGAAATTTACACTTTCGATCGCTATCAGTTCGGGCAGGTGAGCCAAAATTCAATTTGGGCCTGTGGCGGCGCAAAAATAAAGAATTGGAAAATAATTATAGCATTTTTTAAACATGTGTACCAAACCCTTTTCATGGTCAAAAAATAAAGGAAAACTATTTTTGGTCGCCAAGTCGAGAGGACCACTTTTAGCGGGACTGCCTCTTAGATCAGGAAACCGAAGACCAGCCTTAATTACTTTATTATGTTAAATAACTTTTAAAAATTTGCTGTCCTCTAATCGCTCCGGGCTAAATTTGTTCTTAGATGCGAAAGTTTAATTTGGAGCCGACTTTGTCACGGTGTTCGCCGATAAAATGGAAACTTTGCGTCTCACAGGTGTCACATGAAATCTAAGGATTTCGACTTTTGTGTACTTGGAACTTTGTAATTAGCGCTTAAGGGTGCTGTATAAATGGTTTATTATTATTATTATTATTATTGTTATATTAGCAATTTTTTCTTTCTTCTTCTATGTTAAACTTTCCTACAGTCAATAGTTTAAGTAAAATACTTTTCTATCAACACCTCAAGTAAAAGACTCCACGCCAATCTAGCTCAGTACCTAATTGAAGAAAGAAAAGCTAAAGGAAAACTGCAGAATTAAAATTAATAACTATTAATAATTAACAATTAATAACAATAATAATAATTAAGACGGATGGAAATTATTACTTTTCTTGACTTTGACATTTTTTCTCACCAGTATTTAATTTATCTTTGTAAAAAGTTGTTATCAATATTATAATGGTAATGTTGTAGTACAGGAGTCCTGTAGTAGTAGTAGTAGTAGTAGTAGTAGTAGTGGTAGCAGTAGTATTAGTGGTAGTAGTATTAGTAGTAGTAGTAGTAGTAGTAGTAGTAGTAGTAGTAGTAGTAGTAGTAGTAGTAGTAATAATTCTTATAATTAATGAAATTTTTAGCTTTTACAATTTTTTTTACCAGTATTTATTCTTTTAAATGGTGTTGTTATTGATATTGTTAAATAAAGTTTTCATATATTTATTATTTAAAATAAAAATATATTATTATTATTATTATTATTATACTAGCAATTTTTTCTTTCTTCTTCTATATTAATTATCATTATCATTATAATTCATATTATTATTATTATCATTATCATTATTATTATTATTTCCTTCCACAGTATCGTTGTTATATCGTTTTTACCACCCACACAGAAAGGCTGCTTATTGTTAAAGTATTGGGATACGCTAATTCTGGGGAACTCTAGCCAAAGCCAGGAATTCTGAGCCAAGAAGTATTAAGAGGAAATCCCAGCAATGGTCCTACATGTGGCGGCAAGTCCCAAAAAACGTTTTGTTTAGATTTTGCTCATTGTCCCAAGTTAAGTTACCTATTAAGTGACATATATGAAGGTACAGTTTATTTGTGAAAATATCTTTTTAATTTCGAGATATGGAATGTACACTCGAGACGACTACAATATGCTAATTTTTAGGTCATAATTTAAGACCACTTTCGTGACCCACTGTGACAAAACTAAACAAGCTACAGTATCAGTTACGTATCAGTGTTGATGTGTGATGTGTACTTGCCCATAAGTATCATTATCCTTGGATTTGCTTTCGCTTCAAATTTTTAACGGATTTTTGTATAGACCGTATCATTTTCTCTTCAGGAAAGTGACCTCGTAAGAATTTAAATTTTAACTATGTGCGACGTGATGGAATTTCTTCAGCGTTTAGTATACATAACTAGAGGTAACCATCATTGACACCGTGCAAAACTTTGCTTGTGTAAATGAGTTGTTTTTGCTCGACAGACGGTTCAATTCCATGAAAAAGTCAAATTTTAGTGACTCTGAATATTGGCAAGTGGTCACATGATCACTTCACAAATGTGGCTGACTACAGTACTTTGAAATCGAAAAGACGACCGAGAAAATACTGAAAATAACCTTGTAGATTTGAGGAAGGATTTAAAAACTCTAGCCTCTATTTTATCGTTTTCGTCTGTTGTGTCACGCAACGCAGATTCCATAAACAAGTGGTGCACATTTTAGATTTTACACAGTTCGTGACTGACTACAATGTAGTTCTAGTTCTGCACTCATCAAGGCCAATTAATTTTTCTTTGGTTTCAGCTTCAATATTTTAATTTAGCACTCTCTTAGTTATATTTTTTTCCAGCCAAGAAAAAGTACAAAAAATATTACATTCAACTTCAACGCTCCAATATTAAATTATATAATTCAATAAAATGCGATTGGTATGTACACAGCTATAGCATCTGTGCTTTGAAAATGAAGCCTCACTTATGACGAACACATTTACAAGTTTTGGTTTCTGCACTGCACGGACTGTAAAGGAGCAACCTCATTCCCAGGGTCTTCTTCCCGTCCCTGCAGCGAAGAGAGAGACCAGGCGACGGGAAGAAGAGAGACCCTGGGAAAGAGGCTGGTAAAGGAGAACAAGATCTATGCGTCTGCAATATTGTTTATATGCATGCATATAAAACGAATTCAATTGTCTATTGATCAGTGCAAGAGTAATGGTCTCTCTGTTTACAGACTAGCATTGGGCTTCCCGTGAAGTTGCTTAATTTCATACGGCATAACCATATCAAATGAAATGAAAAACCACACCATAGTGGTGATGGGGAGTAAGAAATTATGCACGATCGAACTTCATGACCAATTTTTAAACGTATTTGCAATATTATAATACATATTTCTTTACTTAGTGTCAAAATACCAGTAACTAAATTCCGCGTCACTTTATGTTCGCGACCTTTACCTTCGTGAACGTTACAAAAATCTCGAAAAATTAAAGTGTTGCGAAAAGTTTATGTAACAAGGTAGTTTGTAAGTACAAAAAGAAAGAGGAAAGAGAGGAAGAAAGAAAAAATTAAACGAAAGGAAGAAGGGAAAGAAAGAGAGACAGACAGACAGACAGAATGAAGGATAGCTTCGAAAGAGAGGAAACACCGAATGATGAAACAAAATAATTGATAGTTGTTTGTATTTCAGAGTGACGAAGAAGACGTTTTTTTCAAACAAATCAGTCCAACACAAACACTGACCAACACTTTATCACTTGTTGATACACCATGCAGTATGTACCAGCCATCTGAGCTTGATTTATCGACTCCGGCTGACAACAGAGAATCACCTGTACAGCCAAGACAACTTTTAAACAAATATCTTGCTTCAAGAGATATTAGCCCGGTTCGAAGTGCCCTGGTAACGCCCTGGGATGAAGCCTCAGAGCGGGCAAAGCGTCATTATAAACGGAAAGCAAAGCAAATCATAAATGCTACCTTGGGAGAAATTGCACCACAGGATCACGAGCAATTACTTCTTTCCGTTAGTCAGTCGCATCCCAAAACTACTGTTGAGCTAGATTCTACTTTTATGGATGCCATTAAAGAGTGCTATGTCAATGCCGATCATTGGAGTACTAGGAGGCAGATCTTGTCTGTTGTAGCAGACAAAATTAGCTTTAAAGACATAAAAGCATGGATCCCAGATGTATCAAGATATCGCTACAACATTGCAAGACACCACCTCCTACTTCATGGAAGAGGTGCTGTAGTCCCTATCTCCACTTCGACCAGAATGTATGTTGAGCCAGAAAAACTCGACCATTTCCTTTCATTTATCACCAGCACACACATCGTGCAGGACTTACCATTTGGTGAGAAATCGTTAAAGTTGTCTTCAAAAGCAGTAATCAAAGTGCCTAATGTCATTAGATCGATAATTCCAGAGCACATAGTGAAGCAATACCAGAGTTATTGCCGTGAATCAGGCTTTGTACCGACGAGTCGTACCACTTTATGCCGGATTCTAAATGTCTGTTCAGCCACAGTACGCACGTCGTTACAAGGGATAGACTACGTAGCAGCTGAAGGTGCCAAGGCCTTTGATGACTTGGAAGACGTTGTAGAAACACTTGGTGACATCCATGGAAAGGGTCTTACATGGGCAAAGGATCAAAGGGAAAAGCTCAAGAACGCGAAGCGATATTTGAAAACCGACTACAAGGTACTATTGTCCTAGGGTTGAATAAGTCAAACAGCACATTCTGTTGCTAACGAAACGCAATTTGTTCGCCACAGGTTCACATCTCTTAGTCATCAACAGTTGCTGATCACTGTAAAAAATATTCACTTAGCTACCCTGATGACTGTAACTTCACTTCTGAATGTAAGCACCAGCATGACGCAAGATGTGACCGATGTACCCTTCTTCCTTCTGTCGTTAGCGAAATACGCGCAGCCTTAGAAAATGTCTCTCCTTGTGATAAAAATGAAATGGAATACGTTGTGGAAACGTCCGCAAAACAGATTGATGCGTGGAAAGCACATGTTCTTCGCTCATCTAACCAAGACCAAGCAAGGCTTGACGTCCTCCAAAGTTTGAATCAAGAGTCAGCACTCCTAGTACTTGACTGGGCGATGAAGTTCCTGCCCAGGAAATTTCGCGAAAGCCAAACTGATTGGTTTGGCAAACGCGGAATTTCCGGGCACATTACAGTGGCCACTAGAAAAAACAAGGATGGCGAGATTGAGATGCTAACCTTTGTGCACGTCTTCGAGAAGTGTAACCAGGACAGCGGCACAGTCATGGCTATATTAGATGATGTCTTCAGGCAGCTAACATCAATTACACCAGAAATCAATACCATCTATCTTAGACAAGATAACGCAGGATGTTATCACTCAGCGACAACTTTATTGGCGATCCAACAAGTAGCCACCAAGAATAAACTACAGCTGTCTCGAGTGGACTTCTCTGATCCACAAGCCGGAAAAGGATGTTGTGATCGTAAGGCTGCGACAATAAAGAATCACATGAAGATCTACCTAAATTCTGGCCACGACATCGAGACAGCAGAACAGATGGTTCTGGCCATGGAGTCTTCGGGTGGTATTCCTGGTGTCAGGGTGACGCTGTGTGGTCCACAATCATCGGTGAAGCCTCCTGCCATCAAATGGGATGGAGTAAGTTTCCTGAACAACATGGAGTACACGAAGAACGGAATTAGAGTTTGGAGAGCATATAACATCGGAAAGGGAAACCTCATACCCTGGAGTGAGTTCAACATACCAAAGAACTATGGTTCCCCAAAGCTCAACACTGTAACTGAAGCAAACCATGCCCCTCACATCTCGTTCTACGTGGTCCAGGCAAGACGGTCTTCAGAATCACTGCCTGATCCTTTACCTGCAGTCGAAAGTCAACAAAGTACAGTGGATGATGACAGTTCTGAACTAGAGGGTGAAAGCCTATTCTATTGTCGAGAAGAGGGTTGTATTAGGTCATTTCAACGGTTCTCCTCCCTTCAGAAACATCTTGACTATGGAAGCCATAAGTATGCTCTCGAAAATGAAACACTCTATGACAAGGCAATAATGGCTTATGCTGCCAAGTTGGAGCAAGGCGCTACTGCAGAAGTTCCAGAAATTTCATCTGCTGATATCCACTTGGAACAACCATATGAATCGGTTCTTCAAAAGGGGTGGGCCCTGAAGTCGACGAAACAACGAAAGCGCCTTTCAGAGAAGCAGAAACAATACCTACGGGATGTTTATCAAATCGGTGAGTCTACTGGTCACAAAGCAGAACCAGCTTCCGTTGCAAGATCAATGAGAAAGTCAAAGAATTCAGATGGTAGCCTTCTTTTTGATGCCAGCGAGTTTTTGACGCCGCAACAAATTGCAAATTTCTTTTCCCGTTTATCAGCAAAGAAGGTCCTGCCCACCGACGATGAAGCTGAGGACGAAATTCAAGAGGATCTTAGAGAAGCTATAGCAGAAAAGAATTTGCAAGATCTCAGCAAAGAAATACTAAGTGAAGTTTCGATCCAGCATCCAATCATATACGATACATATAACATCTGTGACTATGTATCACAATCAAAGTTGAACAAGTTTTCTATCTCTGTCTTGCAAGATATCTGTGCCTCATTTCAGACACGTCTGACATTTCAGACACGTCTGACATTGGGCAAAAGCGTAAAAAGCCTTACATTGAGCTTATCGTAAGTTTAGCTGAAAAGTGTACTTGTAAATAGTGTTATTGTAATTCTTCACAACGCCTCAGAGATCTTTTAGCATTATTAGATGGGTAGTAAGTCATGGAGTCATGACAGGAGGGTTGTGATGCTGGCGTTGCTGGTGGGGGCAGGGTGAGACGGGTTGTAAATGTTGTTCAAGGAAAAGCGCCCTGGCATGGATTAGGCTTAGTCTGGCCAAGTTACATGAGTTTTCCTTTTCACTATGAATAGTGTCTAATAGTTTCTCTGAAAAGAGCGTTAGCTACATGTTACGATTCATTGCAATTGGATATCAGTTATTTTGCTTCTTCTGTACTATATTGTGACAGGCAATTGTTATTTAGCACAAATAACGAGGTTTTTTGGGTGAACAGGTAGCCCAACCCAACTATCTCCCTTCCCTTGAAAGAAATGTTTTCTACACAGGGTGTGTCTCGCTAAAGTCATTGCAATATCGCTTTATAGAAACAACGATGAATGTGAATCAAGACACAAGGTTAGTAATTACTGTAAAGACCCCTAAATTGTTGTTAACTTTGGGCTTCGACAAAACACTGATCCCCGGTTTACTGATCCCTTACTAATCCCCTACTGATCCCCCTACCCTTACTGATCCCCTCTAAAATTCACTGGAAAAAGTAAAAAAACAAAATTAAAAAAAAAAAAAAAAAAAAGAATTACGGCTGAATCAAGGTCGTGGATAAATTCTGGCTTACCTCAGATTTTTAAAGGCGAAAACTTGGCCGGATGGAGGATCTACTTTCTGCTCGTTTCACACTCACTACATGTACCCCGGTTCTCTTCTCCGATAAACGAGCGCAAAAAGCGATTGAAACATCATCAAGTTTGTTATCCGTTTTTACGAAAGAACCATCACAACAACAAAGACAGAAAGAAACGAAAACGGTTGGAAGATAAACACAAGCGAGCGACACAACAAACCGGAAGTCGTTCTGTAAAAATAACGCTAGTCAGCTCCAGACAGAGGAACTTCCGGTTGTTGTGTCGCTTTGCGAACAGTTATCGTCTGTCACAAAGTAGGTCCTCCGTCAAATTTCCACCATCTTTGAAATTTGTGATAAGCCAGAATTTGTCCATGATCTTGATAAGCCTCAGTTCACTTTTTATTTTGTTGTTTTATATTTTCCAGTGAACTTTAGAAGGGACCATTGAGGAAGTCCAAAGGGGATCAGTATGGGATCAGTGGGAGATCAGTAAATTTTGTCGAAGCCCGTAAATTTTTTGACGTGTCGGTCGTTGATGACAGCCTTACCGATCAGTGAGTGTTTTATTTTTTTCTCGGCTAGTACTAGAGTCTGCTTATAAAAAGTTTAAATATGAACCAGCAACTTTCGCCTTGAAATTTAACCTTTCTATGTCACTCTAAAACATGAAGGACTCGATGTTTACGAAAGTATACGTTGCGTGATACAGCAGACAAAACATCGAGAGGATTATAGTCAGATAATCGATTAAATAGATGCTGGTAGTTAGTTTTCAATCCTTAAATCAACAAGGTTATTACCCGGGCTGCGCGCGTCTCGCGCCGCGCCCGGGTCATAAACTACCGACGGTTCTTCTTTTTCGTCGTCGAGTATCATCCACAAATGGCACTTCCGGCGTTTCTGCGCAAGCGCTAACTATTTTTAACAACAGTGATGCGTGTTGTCACGTATGGGAAAATGTCGATTCATCTTGCGGCTTTTGAAGTCTGAACAAACAATATGTTAAGAGAAGTGTCTATGCGAATGTTTGGAAGTTCAACGGCGAGAAGAAAGTTTTTAACATGAGTAAACTTAACGGCAGATGGACTGCCGTGTTTCCCCGTGTCTGCTTCAGTAGACAGCGAGTAGTCTCTAATTTTGGCGACGGATTGTGGGGGCACGTGCGCGCGCGAAGTTGCGAGGAGACGCGACGCGAGGGGAGCGCCAAAAATTAGAGACTACAGACAAAGGGAGTTTGACCTTTCACGGCCGAGTGATTCGAGTGTAAATCTCATATCAACAGCAAGAATGATGCCTGTTGTCACGTATCGGAAAACGTCGATTCACCTTGTGTCTTTGAAGTCTGAACAACTAATATGTTAAGAGAAGTGTCTATACGAATGTTTGCAAGTTCAACAGCGAGAAGAAAGCTTTTAACATGACCAAAATTTAACTCCAGATGGACTGCCGTGTTCCCGTATCCGCTCCATTGAGATGTACATTTTGTTGAATAACTCAAGTACGGGATATCACACACCCCTGAGACTTTGACAGGTAGTTTATTTACTATTTTGCCACAATATCTCAATTTTTGAATGATAAACGATTATATTTTACAAATGTACTAGCGTCCCTTGAAACTGTCCAGAAACGTTCCTTTCTTGTGTTTCAAATGACCCTGGATTGACGTATTTGTAAACAGTTTCACTCTGCTAATTAATTTTCTACTCACATTTCACCGAGACTCCATTCACATTTATGCGAAAAAATCCAACATCGTTCGATAAGCGTGTCCTTTCTCAAACAATTATCCATCGAAGCGAAAACAAGTGTGCTTAGTTTTTTTTTTTTTTGGAATCAATACACTATTTTTATCACCTTGCATAACGATAAACCTCTGTGGCCTAAAGGTCATTGTTCCTGCCTGTGACGCAGCTAACCCGGGTTCGATGTCTTTTAGTGGTATATATCACGGGCTTTATTTTTTCTGTTTCTGTTTTTCTTGTTCTTTTAGAAATATTTTTTACAAGTGTTATAATTATTGTGCTCAATGGTTGAGCTGTATTTTAGAGGAATATATGTTGATAGGGGTCTAAAGAAATAGACTCCAACACAAGCTAAACACAATGCGTCCGATGTAAGAAAGACAGACTTCCCTCTATTCTTTTGTTTAGCACTAAGTTAGGGATACAATACTGTTTGTTGCAAGCCCGGGTTTAGGCTAATTGTAGCCTCTTGTTTTAAATATTTTCTCGGTCCTGTTTTCGAATGCGAAGAACTGTAGTCGGCGACTGTTAAATTAAAATTTGTGAAGTGATCATGTGACCACTTGCCACAGTCCAGAGTCACTGGAATTTGAATTTTTCATCGAATTGAACCGTCTCTAGAGGAAAAACAACTCGTTTACACAAATACTTTTTTACACAGTCTCAACGTTGGTTACCTCTAGTTATGTATACCAAACGCTGAAGAAATTCCATCACGTCGCACATAGTTAAAATTTAAATTCTTACGAGGTCACTTTCCTTAAGAGAAAATGATACGGTCTATACAAAAATCCGTTAAAAATTTGAAGCGAAAGCAAATCCAAGGATAATGATACCTATGGACAAGTACACATCGCACATCAACACTGATACGTAACTGATGCTGTAGCTTGTTTAGTTTTGTCACAGTGGGTCACGAAAGTGGTCTTAAATTATGACCTCAAAATTAGCATATTATAGTCATCTCGAGTGTACATTCCATATCTCGAAAATAAAAAGATATTTTCACAAATAAACTGTACCTCGATGTATGTTACTTAACAGGTTACATAATTTGGGAGAATGAGCGAAAGTGATTTTTTTTAGATTTGCCGGAAAATTTTCAAATTGTTTGATTTTTGCTGGGATTTCCTCTTAAGCAGTTTTGTAGTCATTTTTTTTTATACCTAATACGATGTTTTAGACTTTTTATTAAACATGTTTTTAGCTTAGTTTTTGTCACATTTTTTGGAAGCTGAGCCATTATGATGTTTCCTTCTTATGTATTTGATCTATTTTCAATCCACGAAATAGCAAGTGAAAGTTTTAAATATCTGTTATTCCTATATTATGAAAGGTGTTCGTCATCGTGGTTTCAAATGATAGCTGAGTTAATCTTTTGTCTCACGATCGAGTCACAAAGATATGAATCGCGACGTTTCGACCGCTATACTGCTGGTCTTCATCAGGCGATGGTGTCGACTGGTTGCGTGTGAGAATAAGAAGCACCGTGGCTGATCGTAATTGGTGCGTTTCGATCCTCGCTTAGGCTGTTGTTGATTGGAGGATTTCGATCCTTGTCGTTCAGACTAGAAGTTGTTCCCTCAGCGGTCCGCTTTGGTACTGATCGGCTGTTGTGTTGTCTGATCGTGGGCATCCACGCTTCAGGAATTTAAATTCCACTGTCCCTGTTAATGTTGTTAGGGTGAAGTCTTATGTGAGTAGCCTCTTTAACCCTACGGGTGTACCAATGTGGGTCTCGGTAAATAAATTTAACTTCGTCCCAGAGCGGATAATGTCCGGTCGCGTTGCTATGTTCTCAAACGGCGGAGGATTGGGTTCGAGCAAGCCGTATGTCTCTATCGTGTTCCTTAATCCGTTCATGCATAGATCTTACCGTCTCTCCAATATAAACCTTACCACATTCGCAGGGAATCTTGTAGACTACTCCGTCTTGTTTTACTGGATCGACAATGTCCTTAGGTCGCACTAGGTGTGATCTAAGAGTTGTGTCAGATCTGAAAACAGTCCGTATGCCTTGTTGTTGTAGGCAACGGCAAAGAGCCTCCGATGTGCCTTTGACGTATGGCAGAACCACAGTAGATTTCAGGTTCTTTAGTGTTTGTACGTCCCTTGGTTTTCGATTTTTTACAAACAAAAACGGATAACCGTTGGAAACAAGGACCGATGAGAGGTGTTTCTTTTCATGAGAGATAACTGATGGTTTTGTTATGAGGTGTTTAGATCGATCGTACAGGCACTTGACCATACTGCGTTTTACAGACATCTCAATAGTCAACAGCCGACGATCCGTTTCACAATGGAAACTGAGAATGACAACTCAATTCCCTTCCTTGATACGTTGATCATCAAGGATTCGAATGGATACCTCTCTACCAGTGTTTACAGAAAGCCTACACACACTGACCAGTACCTAGTGTAAGATTCACACCACCCGCAATCTGTAAAATCTCCACATCTTTGTGACTCAATCGTGAGACAAAAGATTAACTCAGCTATCATCTGTTATTCCTAATTAATATTATCGATATGTAAATAGCTATTCGTTTTCTTGTTATTAATAAAGAGTTGTGTTATTATTATTAATTATTATTATTATTATTATATTATTATTATTATTATTATTATTATTATTATTATTATTATTTCCTTCCACACTATCGTTGTTATATCGTTTTTACGATCCATTCAGAAACGCTGCTTCGGCCCCAGAAAAGCCTAAATGAATGGCACAGCATGAGCACATTATTTGTTGTGGCTTGTGCGTTTGCGGGGAAGAAAGAGCAAAGACAAGAACAAACACCTAGAAGCTAGTAAAAAATCTTTCCCCCTGAAAATTTTCAATCTGGATAGAATAACTCGCATCCTAAATTTTGGAACGTTTCCGGTGAGTGGCAACAAGGCCAATGTGTCTCACGGGATCTGCTCGGGTGAAGTTCAAAACAGCACCGTGATCTTGTTTGTAAAGGAAGTTTAAAAATGCTTGACGTTCGGACAAAAAAAAGCCACTTCCTTGGGAAAAGACGAGTTATATATACGGTTATACGGCTATTGTTATCAACTAGCTAAATGGGAAAACCTTACGAAGCAGACGTAATATAAAAGTTTTTCATTCCGAATGCTTGTCGAATTTCTGTTTTTCCAGGTTCGTTTATGAGATCCCTAATGCGGTAATCCGAGGAGGTAATTTTTCATGTTCAGTTTTCCTTCTGCGGTAAAATGACGCAAAAGTCGATATACAGGAAATATTAGCTCAAGCTGTTCTTTGAATACGCACAAAATCACAGACGCTAGGTTTCGTGCCAGTAGCTAACACAAAGAATGAATAAACCAAATGTCCATATGGCTACAAGCCACAACAATTCCCGATCATCCACGGCAGGAACCCATGACTTGGAGCGTACAACTCCCATACTAAGCCTATGTCACGGCATTTTCACATACCGATCTATTTTTAGAGTATCTTTTCCCGCGAAAAAAGGCAGCAAGGACGGCAACGGGAAAAAGAGCAACTCGAAGCAATAGGCTTAATGAGCGAAAACAAAGGCTCTGCACGTGCAGAGTCTTGTGATGTCACCAGGGCTCCTGCGGGAGTTTGATATTCGCGGGAAATTTAATCTAAAAATAAATTGGTCTGTGAAAATGCCGTGACAGGAATATAGGGCAGTTGTACGCTCCTAGTGATGGGCTACTGTCCACGGTTAAATGAAATGAATGTGGATATTCTGGATCTAGCTTTTATAAATTCAGTGTCTTTTTTGTTCTGTTTCCCTAAAGTGATGTGTTCACCGCTGTGGTTTCCGCTATCTATCATTTTTTTGTTATCTACATCGAGACTTACGAATGCAACCATAAATCAAGCTGGCTCATAAATTAACATTTTTTTGTGCCAGCCCATAACGTCTCATCCATATCTTGAAGTCTCAGTCTTTCTTAAAATCAATATTGCTGAGTACATCACAATTTTGAAGCAAACAAACAAATACAAAACCTCAGAGACGCAACGGCAAGTTGGCAATTTATGCCAAATAGATTGTAACAAATTGATTTTATAAGCAATCATTTACCGGACGAAATAAGAAACATCGTATTATTTTTCAATGTCGTTATAACAGTTTTACTCACGTTTATCTGGTCAGGATAATAACACGGCCGGAATGCTTGGCTTGAAATTTATCCAGTTAGTCACGAGTCAGTACAGACCACGGCGATGGTTGTAAATGAATTTGTTTACAAATATTAAAGTAGCCAAGATATTTAGGAGTCTAACCTTATTGTGAATGATAGCGGAGCTCCGGCGGCCCGAAGGGCCGCCAAGCGGAGCACCATACCTACAGAAACCCGTCAACTGCTTTTCTCATGGTAAAAGTGGCTAGCGGTATTGCTCGTGGGCGCGTACGCACGACGACGACGTTACCCAATAATTAATAATATCCTAATAATAATAATAATAATAATCAATACTTGAGCCCAACATTGCGGCCATACTCCACCTGACCAGAGCCTGACCAGCTAGTTTACAGCGCAAGAACAGCGCACATCTCTGATATTGGACATCCATCAGGTATGGTCAATTGACACCTGTCAAAACAAGGCATCCGCTGACCAGTATCACGTGAGCATATCGCGGGCTCAAGTTTAGAGCTCATCGAGGTCAGCTGTTTTTTTCAGTTGACTGCTGACCAGGTACTGGCTTTCGATTGGATCGCAGGCTTAAGCCTGATTAACTTAACCAAAACGAGACACCAAAACCAAAACGAGGCTTAATTTTTCGCGCGCTTTCTCCCGTGCGGCAGCGGCGCGGCTCGAAATTTCACATTCAGTTCATTCGGTTGGTTTCCTCATTATGAGCAAAACAATTTCCTCTTCGATTGAAGTTTGTCTTTTAATTTGCGTTAATGGGAGGAACGAGTACCTCAAACTCTGTGGAAGAAGTTCTCCCTTTGGACAAACCGTTTGCTTTTTGCGGATGCGTGTTTTTACTAAAGTGGAAGCCTGCGTATTTTCAAGTATTAGAAACCTCTACAACACAGGACACTGAGGTAAATTAAATAAATTGAAGCTTAACATTTGGTTTAATCGTTGTTACTTTTGTTCAAGAATGAAACTTGTATTTTTCTCTCGACTGGATATAAATAACAATCATCTCTACTCGTTTTTGACGCAACGAAGTAGTTGAATTGTTTGTTTGTTTTGTTACATTGTTTTGCGAACGAGTGTTTTTACTTTGCTTGGCTGACTGTTTTTCGACCTCGGTGCCTCAACAGCGTTAAGAAACTTTTGCTCTTATCTTATAATACGTAATCGCAATGAGTCGTCGTCAAATTAAGGATTAAAGCCCCGGCTAAACGATCGCACATTTTCATTCAACATCGTCAGTTGTCAAACATAATGTTGGGTGGCTAAACGCACAAACAAAATAGGGCCGTTTATACGAGAGAAAATAAGCCGTGGCTTACTCTGGCCACGGCTTACATAAGACGCGAACACTCCGTACAAATGGTACAAAATCTACGTTCACGGCTTTCTCAAGCTGCGGCTTATCCTGGCCTAGGAGATTTTACTCGTATAAATGGTTCCTTTCGCGTCTTATGTAATCCGCGGCCAGAGTATTAAGGCCGCGGCTTATTTTCTCTCGTATAAACGGCCCTAATGTTTGACAAAGCACTAGACAGATTGAGTCCACAGAACGATTTTTTTGCGTATCATCACTGAAATTTTCGACGTTATGTGTTTCATTTGGTTGCTTTTTACCGTTCGTGCACGATTTGTTTGTTGGAGTCGTTAAACTATTCAACATTTCTTCGCAATGCGAAATGTTGGATGAAAAGGTTTGATCTAGATCAAACATGGAAAGCTATTTAATGCACTATTGAGAGAGGTGGCTAAACTTTCAAACATGCTTGTCCAACGATGTTGAATGAAAATATTTGATCGTTCTTTGATTGCTAAACTTGTTTTCGAACAAACACACGCTTCGACTGTATTGTTTTCTTGTAATGTTTTGAGGTTTTTGAACCGCAGTCAATTCCTGTTGACTGCTCTAAATATAAAATATTGGCGCAAGGAAAGCCATGCGGTGTCGCTCATTACCAGTAAAAATAATAATAATCGTGGAGCTCCGCTTTTAGGCTTGGCTAAATCTATATATTATATGAAATGAATCATATATGAACTGCGGAAATGAAATCAAATGAAGAATGATCCTCGCAGTTGTGAACGCAATTTATGCAATTGCGAAAAGAAGCCTGAAAACAAAAAAGTCAGGACTTCAACGGGGTTTGAACCCGTGACTTCACGATTACCGGTGCGCTGCTCTAACCAACTGAGCTATGAAGCCACTGACGTTGGGAGCAAGTCAATACACACAACTGCGAGGATCATTCTCCATTTGATTTCATTTCCGCAGTTCATATATGATTCATTTCATCTATCATTCATACTCATTTCTTTCACGGGAACAGATGAACCCACAATTGACCTGCTCCCAACGTCAGTGGCTTCATAACTCAGTTGGTTAGAGCATCGCACCGGTAATCGCGAGGTCATGGGTTCAAACCCCGTTGAAGTCCTGAATTTTTTTTTTTTTTTCAGGCTTCTTTTCGCAATTGCATAAATTGCGTTCACAACTGCGAGGATCATTCTTCATTTGATCAAACCTAATTGTAGTAAAAAGCTCCACCGCCTCCTGTCTCTAGCAGGAGTCCTGTCTCTAGCTATTGCATGGCTTTTGTGGATTATCAGAAGTATCATACATATAGCGATGATTGGCGCGTTAAAGAAAAAATGCAAGGTTCAATTTAAGATAATCCTTTTATAGAGGCGCTAGCCCGGTGACGCAAATATACGCTTAATTAAAACTAGTTGAAAGAAGGTAGGCGTCAAACAAGTGTACTTCGTTTACTTACGTCGACAAGCCTTGATACCAGACAATAAAGTAGGCTTTCACTGTATTATCTGTCAGTCAAGTTGTAAACGAGCCAAATTTATCCCTGCGCACTCCAGTGTTAGCTTTATGTCGGACTCTAAATGTTCCTTTCAAAAACCTGTCAATATTACAACAATTTCGTGTAAGTCGATTTTAATATGCTAATGAGGGCGTTAAATGTGACAGAACAATAAAGAAATGTCGTTGTTTTTGTCCATACCAACTTAACGAGAAAGGCCAGGCATTAAACCGGATAGCACATTTGTTGCTGCGTCTAACCGTTCTTATCATGCTGGTATGTGTAGACTGTGTAAAGATGAAAAATGTGCTATGGTTTGCTATTAATGTGCCACATCAGCATTCGTTTGCATATAAAAACGACGCATGGGAAATTGATAATTCAACGAACTCACGTATGACGGATTTTATCGACAAAAATAGCTGATGGACACCAAATTAGTACTCTGCGAGGAGAAGCCCTTCGATCTTCCTAGATAACCCGACTTAGGATTAAATGTACCATTATAGAGGCTGCAATATGTTGCGCATGTGTAGTTTTCTTTTTTTCATACTCTGAAATAGCGAACCATGGAAAGGAAGACAATTTTAAAAATAGCCGAAAGCAAGAAAATTGCGCCCCTCTTTGGCTCCTTCAGAGAAGAAAGAAAGTAGATCAAAAGGTGATAGCGCATCGGATTGGTTGAAATATATTCACTGAATAACGAGACAGAACGCGGTTTGAAGAATTATTTTATCACTATAGGCGTTCTTTATGGAACGGACCTTGATAAGATTGTGTATAAACGTCGTTTTTCCAAATATAGTAGGTAAATATGGTTCGTTTTTTCCATTTGAGAGAGCCCGTTTCTCCGTGACTGTACAGGTGAAAACGAATCATAACGTGAAAGACGCAGCTACCTGGGATCACTAACCTTTCAACCGCGGAGAGACGAGCGAGACGAGAACACCTGAGTCCAAGGCACGTGAAAATTCTTAGCAGCGTTCGGACATCCAGTGGGTAAGGAGGAGGAGATTCTGCACCTTCTCGCCCCTCGTTTCTCCCCGTAGAGCATCCATCAAGAAACAAGTCGTGAAACAAAATAAAATAAGGTTGCACCTGGTCAAGTGCGTCGAAGGATGTTATAGTTGAGTCAACTATCATTTCCTTTTTCGCACTTTGTCCGGGTACCAGGAAAAATAATCAGGCAAAAACGCCGAGACATCTCTTAACAGGAAAATAGTTCTACACTGTTGTTCAATAGCTGATTGGTTCTAATACTACCTAACATTTCCCTAAAAATTTCCCTAGACGCAGGCGTTCGTTAATTCCTTTTTTGAACGAAACTGTAAAAGAAATATTTTTGACATTTTGATTATACTCGTGGATTTCTTTCCACATTAAATGACTTGCTAACGAGACTAAACCCTTTTGAACATTGGCACTCTGCTTATTTTAATCAACAAGGCTGTTCTTCTCTTCCGCGCAAATTAGCCATACTTTTCCTCTACCAACAATGAAGTTTCCATGTGCCGAAATGAGAACTGAATTTGGGCAGGCTGCCTTTTAGTGCGAGAAGAAATGGGTTTCAGTTTATTCGATATACAATAGGTACAACTGCAGCTTGATATACAACTGCTACAACTGCAGCTCAATATATACAACTGTTAAAACTGCAGCTCGATATATACAATTGGTACAACTGCAGCTTGATATACAACTGCTACAACTGCAGCTTGATATACAACTGCTACAACTGCAGCTCGATATACAACAGATAGAACTGCAGCTCGATATATACAACTGCTACAACCGCAGCTTGATATACAACTGCTACAACCGCAGCTTGATATACAACAGGTACAACTGCAGCTCGATATATACAATTGGTACAACTGCAGCTTGATATATACAATTGGTACATCTGTAGCTTGATATACAACTGCTACAACTGCAGCTCGATATACAACAGGTACAATTGCAGATCAACATTACATTGTAGTGTCACTCCAGTATCCAGGGTGGTTGTACTTCATTTCGGCTGTTTCCCTTTTCTGCTGGGTTTCCGTTTTACAGTCGTCAAAGTTGAATACTTGAGGAATGGGCACTGACTTGCAGTCATTGTTCTAACTATTATAACAGCTATTCTTTGACTTTGCTTCACTCAAAATGGAAGTGAATAGAATGGTAATCTCATGCTGGGGCTGTTTGGAGCTATCATTAAGTTTCTTTTAATCATTGTGTCCTGGCCATTTATGCAATTCCTCACGGTAGTCAAGCCATCAACAGGGTAATTACATTTGAAGTCGACTGTATAACTCGTAAGATTGTATTGAAAAGTAAACTGAATTTATCTGTGGTAATTAAGCGTTCATAATAAGTTCAATTCACTTCTAATCTAACCTTATTCGTATTCTCTGTAATGAGCTGGAACTAGCGTGCAATCGAGGCTTAAACGGCGGAATCTTTTCATATGTGAATGTATTCCCCCGCAAGAGCCTCCATTTCGTGCTAAATTCAGTTCAATACCAAGAATACGAATACGATCTATTCAATATTTTTTCCTGTTGACAAAATGTGTAGGTGAAGTTTCTGAATTGCGTATTCGTCCTACATGGCAACCTCAGTTTGCGCCCATAATGAGTTGTGATGTCATCCACATAGATGATTTGGGCGTCGAGTTGGCTATTATAAGATTGTAGCACGGCCACGTATCACGCGGAGACGGGTTGGCACGTGCGTTCACGTTTTTGGCGCACTGTATGGAAATGCTATTGTCTCTCGATCCTTTTTCTCAGGGATATAAGTCCATCTCTCAAGTCCTTTTTATGCTTACGGCCGTTATTATCACAATCCAGCCACACCATACCTTCTTTACCATCTTCGAAGCAAATTACCTTCAAAAGATGGCCATAGAGTACTGAATTTTTTTTATGGACGCTGACTGCAATCAGTCTGTTCTTTTCATCTCTAGAGTTACTGTCTTTCTTGCCCTTTAATGTGCGAGTATTAGTGCCAAACTTCAGTTGATACATAACATGTCTTACGCCAGAAAAGATAAACGTAATGCCTTTCGAGGGACACTGGGCTGATGAGATTCTTTTCTTCATTTGCTCTGCACCCCTACCTATCTATTCCCTGGCCTGTTCCCCTTCTTAATTTCTTTCGGCATTTTGTTAGTTTCTGCCACTTGAATAAAACTAGAGAAAGCAAACCATTTTGTCTATCTTAATACTGAGTCTAAAGCTGTCTTTTACACCCAACAGTTGAAGCTTTACCTTCTGACGGCACTGATGTATCTTATACCCGTGGGTTGGCACGAATCTTTCATTCCTGTTTGAGTGCACCCAGAGGAAAGCAACTGTTATTGGCCAAACTCAGTCACTTCCAACACCAACCCGGCCAGTTTTCTCCCAATTGACATTTTCTCACCAAATTGGCACTCAAAAAACATTAGAGTAATCAATTCGGTTCTATAGACCTTTACTATAACAATGAGCTGTCTTTTATCCTCTATGTTGATGAGTTTTTTAGCTCCTGTGTGTTACAATTCTGTGGCCCAACAGGCGTCCATCCAAGGTAACGTTTGTTCTGTACTAAATTAAGGCACGCTAGCGCCTACACATCACAATCTTGGCGAAAGCTCGTGCGAAGAACCTGTTCATCGTTCCATAGCATAGTGGATGTATGGCTCCTGGTAAACACGTCAAAATATAAAAATACTTGCGTACAACCGCATGGAAAGGGAACTCCCAATCACCATTTTCCCTCCTTGCGTATTCCCAGAGAAACAAGACCTGGTAAGGAATATAGCACGCCACAAATGATATTATTATCACATAGATCATTCTCAGTAAGTCACACTCGAGCTCTGAACCACTCTTGCTTTCTCTGTGATCCTTGTTAACCTCAAGGTGAAGCCGTTGTCTCCTTGGTTTGTTTGGCCGAACGTTATGCAGATCACGGGGGTCTTCGGAACTCGTCGTGATCTCCGGGGTTTCCAAGACGTTTTCTCGAATGTGGCGCTTGAGTTGGAGTGTGACAACGCCGTAGGACAAGGACATGACCAAATATGGCACCAAGAAGCACAGGGTGAACCGTATGATGCTGTATATCTCATCTCCTGGGAAGCTCGACTTGCACACGTTGTGCCCTGATGGGTACTTGATCAGAATCCGTGTAAGAAAAAGGGGAAGGGACCATGCCAATGCCACGAACCACATTAAACCAATAATGGCCGCCATCACGACACCGGAGAATTTGTGGGTTAGCGGTGACATCATTACTAGACATCGATACACAGCAATAGCCGCCAAGTCGCTAGTGACTACAATTACAGCCAACACTTGCAGCGGAGTGACCAGTTTGCAGGCAAATTCACCAAACACCCAGCTGTATTTTTCTTGGTAGACCATCAGGAATGGTTGACACAGCGAGCTGATAATCTCTGCAACAGCCAAGTTAGCAACCAAATAATATACAAATGGCTTGGATCGTGTGGGAAGCTCCACCACAGCTTTTAAAACCAAAGAATTACCGATTAAACTCGCAAAGATGATCACGGAGAATAAGACCAGACTGAGGACTCGGAGTCCATTCGGCTCCAGTATATGCTGCTTTGTGGTTTCCGTTGGCTCTGTGGTCTGGTTGGTTAAATTGCTAATGTTCATTGTTCTGTATCTTCTCTTGCTTAAATCTTTCTGAGTTTCTTCCTTGAAAACAGATGGAAAGGAACGTTAAACAACCCACGAAAGTGAAAGCTGTTTATCTAGCTATAATCGTTTGTGTTATTGCCACTAAAACACTTTGCTTGTTTACTTACCGATTCTTACCGATTGAATAGCACTTTGAAACGGAACTGTGTTACGACTGACGCCGCAAACAGCACACCCCATTTTCTCAGCTGTATTTTTGAGGAGTGGCTTTACATAAAGAACGACTGGAGGAAAGCTAACACTTTCTCAATTTCTGACAGTTTTGAATAAAATAGAGTTTACCAGCCGTCATTTTAACCAATTCATGGGCAGTGAAGTTGCTTTCTTGTTCAGTAAGGAAGCACCTTGGAAAATTGAAACTGGTATATAACTGATTGTTGAAAAAAAAAAAAAAAAAAAGCACAAGACAAGGAAAAACAGATAAAACAAAGTAAAAGCCGGAACATTTTGCCTTCTTTTCTGGTAAACCCTTATCGATGGTTATCAGGAAAATTCGTTGCTGGAACAGATGAGTCTGACAATATGTTGCCTCTGGTGAAATGACTGTCACGTTTTCTGTTTTTCAATTTGTGTGATGTTTCGATTCAAAAGTTAAACTAAACGCAATAACCTTAAATTCAAGCCAAAAAATAAATAAAGTAGAAAGAAAAACACCACCACCACAACAAAAACAACGCGACTTATCTTAACAGAGAGACGTTCAACAGCTAGGGTATGTTAATTAATGTCCAACATCCTACTAGAACATTGACGTCAGGAGCGTTATTGCAGTGACAAACCGTAAAACGGGGCCTTATGTTAATATTATATTAAGATAAGCGGCCAGGTACATTGAAAGACTACTCCTTAAGGTGTGCGAAGGTTCCTGGGGTCCACTAAATAATGCGCGTGTCAAACCAAATATCGTTGTTTGCCATCTGGTATCTTCGAATGACGTGAATTACATTATTCATTACGTTCATTTCGCTGTTTTGCGATATTTCGCGATAAATGACGGCTATTTTGACAATTCATCTGATCATGTTAGCTAATTTTTAGTCAGTTAGACTAAATTAGTGAGTCAAATTCTGTTTTGAAAACTGCTTAGGATCTTCTCGACACACCACTTTTACGGATGAAGTAGGTTTTCAAAATAACTCTGGTAGCATTGCATGAATTTAGTTTCAGTGTTATGAGTTTTCGGAGAGGTTGATTTGCCAAGCCGCAATATCTTTAATTTGATTTTAAGCGAACAAATTTAAAATGTATTTTCAGTTTAAGAATGGAAAGTCAACACAGCTGACTGCTTTTAATTCGGCTTGTGAAAAGAATCAATCCCAGCACGCTATAACGAACCTAAATGAGATATATTCTCCGTGCAAACATCTTAAAAAACAAGAGTCAGTATCAAAATTCTGAAGCTCTTTTTATGCAAGAATATTAGTACTGATAAAATCTTTTTTTTTTCCTAGCTGGCGTTTTCCGAAGTCAATTTGATAACTCTACAGTATAATATGATGAAAACTCCCTGCAAAACTGAAAAGCACATGTAATCGAACGTTAAGGCACGTTAGAAGATTACATGAAATGTAATTCGGATGAGATATTTTGCAAAAAATAAGTGGTTTATTAAAGAATATTTCAAGAATATCCGGTTGTTTGCTTGCTTGCTTATCTTCACTCGCAGACGACGCAAAAGTGAATTTTCCCATCCACCTAGGATTCTTTAAAACTGTAGTACGCAGGTATAAGGCTTTCTACAAACCGTTTAGTCTAGCGTCTACAAGTCTACAAGGATCGGCACTAGATTGGACACTATATTAACTCTGTGAAACCACGCGTAGTCATTTTAAGAACCTACCTTAAGAACCGCGGAGTTTGATTAAACCTTGAACTCTACCTCATTTATAAGTACAACATGCACTCGTGAATCCCCTGTTATAGCTCGGCGGAGACAGCTGTTATTCCCGGACAAAGTGAGTTTTTGAAGCAGTATACGTGATTAAAAACATAGAAACGCCAGTAATTTCAAATGCAAAAAGCTGAAAGACGTCTTACGCACGAGACAGCTCGGCTTTATCTCGCCTTTGACGTTTTAATCTTACTGGAATAGGTTTTTAAGAGGCAGTCCCTCTAAAAGTGGCCCTCTCGACTTGGCGACCAAAAATAGTTTTCCTTTATTTTTTGACCATGAAAAGGGTTCGGTACACATGTTAAAAAATGCTATAATTATTTTCCAATTCTTTATTTTTGCGCCACCACAGGCCCAAATTGAATTTTGGCTCACCTGCCCGAACTGATAGCGATCGAAAGTGTAAATTTCACAGATGTTGTCAAGCGCGCTCTGACTACAACTTACAAGGTGTATTACAGTTAGTTCACAGACAAAATATAGAAACTTACAAAAAAATCTTACGCATTCCAGCGTGATTAGAAGACACCCTTGTCTTCAGCCTTAATTTGCATATCGAAAACTAACCAAATAAAAGGAAAGAAATCTCAAAAGTTTGGTCTAAATCGAGCAAGTATATACTCCAATGAACTGGTATATCGCTTCAAACCGGCGGGTATCACCTTAGCTTCCACACACCACGAGCTCAAACGAAAATCCATGTGTTTACATAATTATCGTTGGTGTCAAAGTCATTTGCATAATTCTATTCTATTATTCATAATTCTATTACTCTACGGTTCAGATTCTTTTACTGGCCTTCCAAACAACGGAGCTTAACTTCCTTTAATGATTGTATTCAACAGAAATCTTGTGTTGTGGTAAAACGTTGCATAAACGCGATCAGTCGCTATGGCTTACGAGACCCACAAAGTAAACATTGGCGGTTGTAAGTAGTCCATTGAATAAATTTCGTTAGTTCACGTTGTAAACCACGAGATGGGAAATATCAAATTCTAAAGTTAAAGTTTTGCAATTTGGTAATTGTAGATATTATATGCATCTTGAGGGGACACACAAATATAAAATACATTATGCTAATAATTTTGAAATAACCACATACAAACATACACTCCGGCCTGCCCACGGAGAAAATGTTCTGAATGCTTCCAGCAAACACAAGCGACCCGATTCAATGGCACTACTTTCTGCAAATTTCTTTCCATCATTGATGGTTTTCATGCGTCTTCGGTCTGCAACGTTTCCACATCGTGGACCGTTACAACCAACAAGAATAACTTCGCCTGCTGTCTTGCGTTATATTGAACGTGACTATGCTAATTGTTTGTTTGTTGTGGTATGGGATGGGAGGGGAGGGAACAAAATGTGTGAGAGGACAGAACAGAGAAATAAGAAAAAGTTCTGTTTTTTCAATACATGTATAGACAAGTATCTAATCGGTGAATAGCAAAAAAAGGAATTCCTTCAATTTTGTTTTTGTCCGTCACACTGTCTCCAATAATATATCGAACACAAATTATATAATAAGGTGAATAGTTCGCGCGTTGTGATTGGTTCTTAGCCATGATCTATTAGAGGACAGATGCACAGATTACGTCATCACGACCCACTTTTTTCCAGAAATGTGAAAACAAACAAGTTTTTCGCTTGCATTTTGTTTCTTTATTATATAAAACAAATAGATTCCATGTTGCCGTGCGTCTGTTCAGTAATAGATCACACAAGACGTCAAAATGTGGTAAAAACATCAGTGACACACTCGCCAGCAGCTCGTGTGCCACTTCTTTGTTTTTACCACATTTTGACGTCATCTGTGATAGGCATGAATAGATTGTGCTAGTAAATCCAGCAAAAGTTGCTTGACAATACACCCAAAAGTTGCTCTAAAGTTGTTCAAAAATTAAAAGTCGCCACCCAAATTTAGAAAAGTTGCTTACTTTTGAAAGTCATTTTGTTCTAGATTACTACTCAAAACATGACGTTGTATGTGTAATTTAACATCATTTGTTGTGATCAATATAATCTTTAAGCTCAACGTAACTAATAATAGAAAGTATTTTCTAATGACGTTTCTAATGAGTAAAGATCACAATGTTTGCAATACACATCATAGTGCTGACTACTAAGAGTTGCCCCAGCGGCTATGGTAACCTCAGTAGGGTAAATATCTGTATTATTTTCATTTTCTTCGTCAGACATTTCAGCTTCTAATTGTGATGCCTCGCACTGCAGCAAATACCAAGATGGCGGGCGGGAAGCTCTATTGTTGGAGCGAATAACCGCTGGATGTAAGCGCCCGTAAGATAGATAGCTGCTGTCCAGTTCATGGGCGCACGTGTTATTTTATAAATTATTTGTAAGAACGTACGGCATCCTTAGTTTTGACAAGTTTTAATAAAAACCTTTTAATGAAGACCTTTATGATGGTTTTGTCAGTTTTTAACTATTTGTTGACTCAAAAGTTGCCAAGGAAGGCAAAAGTTGCTCTAGGTTGCTTGCAGTACAAAAAGTTGCTGAAAACGCTCAAAGTTGCTCAAAAGTTGCCAAGCACAATCTATTTATGTCTAATCTGTGATCTATCACTGAACAGACGCACGGCAACATGGAATCTATTTGTGAACTTGATGTGGGGTAGGAGCGACCTGACCGGCAAAACTGTGGAAAGGCTACGACACATGTTGACATGTACAAGTCAAAGAAAGAGATCAAGTCAAATAAAACTTCCTACTAGATCTGCTTTAAAGGTAAAGAGTTTAATATCCGTAATCTGGAATTGTTAAACAGAACTTGAAAGGGGATTTGAAAAGCGGTTGGAAAAGGGTTATGTTGTATGGAGAAACGATGACAAGCGAAGAGGGTGCTGAAATTAGCCAGCTCTCACGACTGCGTGGGAAGCTAGCTGAAAATTGGAGCGCGAACTACTTACATTTTAAGCCGAAATTGGGAACGAGTTCCTATTAAGGAAACGAAAATGATGGTCTAGAAATGGGGTAGAGGGTTTCCTGCAGTTTCCTGGCACTGATTGCGGAGACCGCGATATTAATTAGAATGGAGCGTTCAATTCTCAATTGGAAATTTTCAAAGTGATCACGCAAAGGACGTAGCCTCCGTGGCGGGCGTAGAAGCTCGTAGAGAAGGGTTCGGGAGGGAGGGAGGGACAGGGAGAGGGCTACTCCTCTCTCCCTTTTCCCTTCCTTCCCATCCACTTTCTACGCCTGTCACGCAGGCTATGAAGGACGGGGAATTTACCTGTTTTGATGACATTTTGCTTAAAAACAAGAAGTTGTCCGAATCCGAGAGGAGCATAACAACAACAACAACAAAAACAACAACAACAATCTTTATTTGTACTCATTCTTGCTAAGAAAACAATAATTTGACAATGAAAAATTGTACTGGCTGCCTGGAATAACCATAAGGGCTAGCGGAGCCAGGCAGCCAGTTGACATCAGCAATAACTAGAAATAAATTATAGGTCAGCATGAAAACTGAAGCACAAATACACACATAAAAAGAAAGAAAAGAGAAGAGAAGAGGAAAAACGCTATTTCCACGCTATGAAGGAAGCCTAAAATAATTAAATTTATATAAGAATAGAAGGCATTAAGACTGAGAAAAGTGATAGAATTTAGCAAAAGACTAATTTACAGGTAATCTGGGAAACAACACAACTGACATGTAAAGGTTTGAAATTCAGACGGGGGATCCCCTAACAGGGCCTCTTTTGCTTGTTTGCTGAAGACTGAAAACGCAGATTCGCTCGAAAATGACAGAAATAAGGTTAAGCAATCTGACATTATCCCCTAGCTGTATACCTAGAGAGGGAAAGCGAGAGGAAAAGCGAGAGGAAAGAGCACGGAGTGCGACAGGAGGGAGCGGAGCGACGGGACGGAATGGAACTAGCGCGCGCGATCACTTCCCCAGTTCCATTTTCTTTTCTAGCGCCTTCCATGCAGGCTTTGCGCGGGCTGCCGAAGACAGGTTCAGTTTTATCCAGACTACTCTGCGACAAGCTGTGTGCAGATCACTTTCATCTTTAATCCACCTATTCTATGACAGAATAGGAGTAAGGAATAGAAATAAGCAGAAAAGTGTAGAACACATTGTGCCCTTCAAAAGTGCACTTCATTCTATATTATCCACTTAGTTGAAAAAGACAAAGGTTAGGTACTACTAAGAAAATAGACTCGTGTCCACAAATTACTGTATAATCAATACAGTATCTAAGAAAGGGGAAAATGCTAATTATGCCGATAAAATGAAAGCCCATCTGTAGTTGCCGGTCACTCCAGGCCACTCCTACCCGACAATTGTATAGTCTCGTCATGTTAGTGTTCACTATAATTATTGGAGACAGTGTGATGGACTGAAATAATATCGAAGGAATTCCTTTTTTTGCTATTCACCGATTAGATACTTGTCTATACATGTATTGAAAAAGCAGAACTTTTTCTTATTTATTGGTTCCGTCGCCTCACACATTTTGTTCCCTCCCCTCCCATCCCATAACACAAGTAAAAACCAATTAGCATAGTCACGTTCAATCTAATGCAAGACAGCAGGCGAAGTTATTCTTGTTGGTTGTAACGGTCCGCGATGTTGAGTTTGTAGCTTGGAAACGTTGCAGACCGTAGCCGCATGAAAACCATCAATGATCGAAAGAAATCTGCAGAAAGTAGTGCCATTGAATCGGGTCGCTTGTGTTTGCTGGAAGCATTCAGAAAAGTTTCTCCCTGGGCAGGCCGTGAGTGTATGTTTCAGATGCTTGCATGTGGTTGTTTCAAAGTTATTAGCATAATGTATTTTATGTTTGTGTGTCCCCTCAAGATGCATATAATATCTACAATTACCAAATTGCAAAACTTTAACTTTAGAATTTGATATTTTCCATCTCGTGGTTTACAACGTGAATTAACGAAATTTATTCAATAGACTACTGTTTCGTAAATACTCTTTGTCTTTGGCCATCGTAGCTTAACAAGAAATAACACACAAACTGCGGTGATAAACATGACAATAGAACGCATTGTTGGAAAACAAAAATAAAACTATATCGTTTAACTTGACGTTTCGTATGTTTCGACATACATCTTCAGAAGTGACCGTTAGGAATTAAAGTAACAACTAAATTTGAAATTTAAGATAAGTAACTAATTAACAATAACCTTGACAGAAGCTAAAAATAATTTGCATATAAAAGATGCAAACTAATAGAGATACAGCTTTTCGCTGCTTACATTTTCATTTAAGGTAGGTTTCAATTCTCTAATTAGTAGAGTCTCCTTTATCTTGCAATGAGTATCTGACCGACCTTTCGTCAATATCTCAAAGTGGTCCCATTTTAAGTTGTGACCAGTTGACGTGACGTGGTCTGCGATAGCAGATGCATGACAGCTACTCGTGATCGCTTTAAAATGTTCAGTTTTTCTGTCATGCAATCTGCGTTTTGTTTTTCCAATGTAGAAATCCTGGCAGTCCCAACAACTAGCTTTACTTTGTGGGTCTCGCAATCCATAACGACTGATCACGTTTATGCAACGTTTTACCACAACACAAGATTTCTATTGAATACAATCATTAAAGGAAGTTAAGACCCGTTGTTTAGAAGGCCAGTAAAAGAATCTGAACCGTAAAAAAATATCTTTTCGCTAATTTTTAGAATTATGCAAATAACTTTGACACCAACGATAATTATGTAAACACATGGATTTTCGTTTGAGCTCGTGGTGTGTGGAAGCTAAGGTGATACCCGCCGGTTTGAAGCGATTTACCAGTTCATTGGAGTATATACTTTGCTCTGATGTGGTTTTTTGTTTTTATCACGATTTAGAACAAACTCTTGAGATTTCCCTCCTTTCATTTGGTTAGTTTTCGATATGCAACTTAAGGCTCAAGACAAGGGTGTCTTCTAATCACGCTGGAATGCGTAAGATTTTTTTGTAAGTTTCTATATTTTGTCTGTGAACTAACTGAATACACCTTGTAACTTGTAGCGAAATAGAATTCAGTGAACTAGATTTTTGCAGTCAGAGCGCGGTTGACAAAATCTGTGAAATTTACACTTTCGATCGCTATCAGTTCGGGCAGGTAAGCCAAAATTCAATTCGGGCCTGTGGCGGCGCAAAAATAAAGAATTGGAAAATAATTATAGCATTTTTTAAACATGTGTACCAAACCCTTTTCATGGTCAAAAAATAAAGGAAAACTATTTTTGGTCGCCAAGTCGAGAGGACCGCTTTTAGCGGGACTGCCTCTTAGATCAGGAAACCGAAGACCAGCCTTAATTACTTTATTATGTTAAATAACTTTTAAAAATTTGCTTTCCTCTAATCGCTCCGGACTAAATTTGTTCTTAGATGCGAAAGTTTAATTTGGAGCCGACTTTGTCACGGTGTTCGCCGATAAAATGGAAACTTTGCGTCTCACAGGTGTCACATGATATAGTCTGAGGATTTCGACTTGTGTGTACTTGTAACTTTGTAATTAGCGCTTAAGGGTGCTGTATAAATGGTTTATTATTATTATTATTATTATTATTATTATTATTATTATTGTTATATTAGCAATTTTTTCTTTCTTCTCCTATGTTAAACTTTCCTACAGTCAATAGTTTAAGTAAAATACTTTTCTATCAACACCTCAAGTAAAAGTTAAATCAGGAAACCGAAGACCAGCCTTTACTTTATTATGTTAAATAACTTTTAAATCTTTGCTGTCCTCTAATCGCTCCGGACTAAATTTGTTCTTAGATGCGAAAGTTTAATTTGGAGCCGACTTTGTCACGGAGTTCGCCGATAAAATGGAAACTTTGCGTCTCACAGGTGTCACATGATATAGTGTAAGGATTTTGACTTGTGTGTACTTGGAACTTTGTAATTGGTGCTTAAGGGTGCTGTATAAATGGTTTATTATTATTATTATTATTATATTTGCAATTTTTTCTTTCTTTTTCTATGTTAAACTTTCCCACAGTCAATAGTTTAAGTAAAATACTTTTCTATCAACACTTCAAGTAAAAGACTCCACGCCAATCTAGCTCAGTGCATAATTGAAGGAAGAAAAGCTAAAAGAAAACTGCAGAATTAAAATTAATAACTATTAATAATTAACAATTAATAACAATAATAATAATTAAGACGATGGAAATTATTACTTTTCTTGACTTTGACATTTTTTCTCACCAGTATGTTTTTATCTTTGTAAAAAGTTGTTATCAATATTGTAATGGTAATGTAGTAGTAGTAGTAGTAGTAGTAGTAGTAGTAGCAGTAGTAGTAGTAGTAGCAGCAGCAGCAGCAGCAGCAGTAGTAGTAGTAGTAGTAGTAGTAGCAGCAGTAGTAGTAGTAGTAGTAGTAGTAGCAGTAGTAGTAGTAGTAGTAGTAGTAATTATTATAATTAATGAAATTTTTAGCTTTTACAATTTTTTTACCAGTATTTATTCTTGTAAATGGTGTTGTTATTGGTATTCTGAAATAAAATTTTCATATATTTATTATTTAAAATAAAAATATATTATTATTATAATTATTATTATGTGAATGATATATGAAATAATTCATACATGAACTGCGGAAATGAAATCAAATGAAGAATGATCCTCGCAGTTGTGAACGCAATTTATGCAATTGCGAAAAGAAGCCTGTAATATTATCTATTACCTATATTAGCAATTTTTTCTTTCCTCAGGCTTCTATATTAATTATCATTATCATAATTATTATTATTTCCTTCCACAGTATCGTTGTTATATCGTTTTTACCACCCACACAGAAAGGCTGCTTATTGTTAAGGTATTGGGATACGCTAATTCTGGGGAACTCTAGCCAAAGCCAGGAATACTGAGCCAAGAAGCAGTTTTGTTGTCGTCATTTTTTTATACCGAATACGATGTTTTAGACTTTTTATTAAACAAGTTTTCAGCTTAGTTTTTTTTGCCACATTTTTTGGAAGCTGAGCCATTATCTTGTTTCCTTCTTATGTGTTTAATCTATTTTCAATCCACGAAATAGCAAGTGAAAGTTATTAAATAAGCATTTTTAAAATATCTGTTATTCCTGATTAATATTATCGATAAGTAAATAGCTATTCGTTTTCTTGTTATTAATAAAGAGTTATTATTATTATTATTATTATTATTATTATTATTATTATTATTATTATTATAATAACTATTATTATTATTATTAGTTCCTTCCACACTATCGTTGTTATATCGTTTTTACGACCCACACAGAAACGCTGCTTCGGCCCCAGAAAAGCCTAAATGAATGGCACAGCATGAGCACATTATTTGTTGTGGCTTATGCGCGTTTGCGAGGGAGAAAGAGCAAAGAAAAGAACAAACACCTAGAAGCTAGTAAAAAATCTTTGCCCCTGAAAATTTTCAATCTGGATAGAGTAACTCGCATCCTAAATTCTGGAACGTTTTCGGTGAATGGCAACAAGGCCAATGTGTCTCACGGGATCTGCTCGGGTGAAGTTCAAAACAGCACCGTGATCTTGTTTGTAAAGGAAGTTTAAAAATGCTTGACGTTCGGACAAAAAAAGCCACTTCCTTGGGAAAAGACGAGTTATATATACGGTTATACGGCTATTGTTATCAACTAGCTAAATGGGAAAGGCTTACGACCCAGACGTAATATAAAAGTTTTTCATTCCGAATGCTTGTCGAATTTCTGTTTTTCCAGGTTTGTTTATTAAATCCCTAATGCGGTAATCCGAGGAGGTAATTTTTCATGTTCTGGTTTCCTTGTGCGGTAAAATGACGCAAAAGTCGATATACAGGAAATATTAGCTCAAGCTGTTCTTTGAATACGCACAAAATCACAGACGCTAGGTTTCGTGCCAGTAGCTAACACAAAGAATGAAAAAAAACAAATGTCCATATGGCTACAAGCCACAACAATTCCCGATCATCCATGGTTAAAAATGAAATGAATGTGGATATTCTGGATCTAGATTTTATAGATTCAGTGTCTTTTTTGTTCTGTTTGCCTAAAGTGATGTGTTCACCGCTGTGGTTTCCGGTATCTATCATTTTTTTGTTATCTACATTGAGACTTAACGAATACAACCATAAATCAAGCTGCCTCATAAATTAACACTTTTTCGTGGCAGCCCATGTAACGTCTCATCCATATCAGTCTTTCTTAAAATAAATGTTGCTGAGTACATGACAATTATATTCTGAAGCAAACAAACAAATACAATACCTCAGAGGCGTAACGGCAAGTTGGCAATTTATGCCAAATAGATTGTAACAAAGTGAATTTATAAGCAATCATTTACCGGACGAAATGAGACACATCGTATTAGTTTTCAATGTCGTTATAACATTTTTACTCGCGTTCATCTGGTCACGATAATAACACGGCCGGAATGCTTGGCTTGAAATTTATCCAGTTTGTCACGAGTCAGTACAGACCACAAAAAACGTCTCAGGGCACGGCGATGGTTGAAAGTATTTGTTCACAAATATTAAAATAGCCAAGATATTTATGAGTCAAACCTTACAGTAGTTCAAAGCTCCTCTGCCTCCTGTCTCTAGCTAGCTAGTGCATGGCTTCTGTGGATGACACATAGATACTGATATATGTAGCAATGATTAGCGAATTAAAGAAAAAATGGCAAGCTTATCCTTTTAAAGAGGCGCTGGCCCGGTGACGCAAATACACGCTTAATTAAAACTAGTTGAAAGAAGGTAGGCGTCAAGCAAGTGTACTTCTTTTACTTACGTCGACAAGAGTTGATACCAGACAATAAAGTAGGCTTTCACTGTATTATCTGTCAGTCAAGTTGTAAACGAGCCAAATTTATCCACGCGCACTCCAGTGTTAGCTTTATATCGGACTCTAGCTGCTTCTTTCAACAACCTCTCAATATTATAACAATTTCGTGTAAGTCGATTTTAATATGCTAATGAGGGCGTTAAATGTGACAGAACAATAAAGATTTCTCATTGTTTTTGGCCGTACCAACTTAACCAGAACGGCCAGGCATTAAACCGTATAGCACATTTGTTGCTGTGTCTAACCCTTCTTATCATGCTGGTATGTGTAGGCTGTGTAAAGATGAAGAATTTTCTATGGTTGGCTGTTGATGTGTCACATTAGCATTTAACGCTATTCGTTAGCATATAAAAACGACTCATGCGAAATTGATACTTCAACGAGCTGACGTGTGACGGATGTTATCCGACCAAAAATAGCTGATGGGTACCTGAATTAGTGCTTGGTTCGAAGATTTTATCCTTTGAGAGCTTTAAAAACCTTTTACAAATATGCCAAACCGGCTGGAATTTTATATCCTCCCGTAGCTTTGTTTACAACGAACACCTCTTAACTTGAAGCGGTAAATGCTCCCCATCTCTTAAAACTGACGTCACCTACCGATTTACCTTTGATCACCTTTTGATTTTCAATGGAGTGTGGAATATCCTATCACGAGCCGGAAGATACTAGAAGGCGGATCATCCTAGTGCCACATGTTTTCTGAATTCAGAAGGTTGTGCTTGGCCCTAACGCTAGGGTCCTAAACTGAGAGATGTTAAGCGAGTAAAAACCTTGGAATTGTCAACAGAACGAGCTAAAAAGGGTATGTTCCATATCGCTCTACAGTTATCATTGCAAAATACACCCGAGATGATTAAGGAGATGACGAGAATGAGCCCAGATCAGTTCGCAGAAAATTAAACGTTATTGAACAGGACATCCTGCAAACAGAGCACCAAAATAGCGATTAGGGATTGGCTAGCAGGGCGAATGTGACTCGCTTGAGGATACAACTTTGTTGGAAGAGAAGCAAAACACTGCAACATTTTTTGATCGAGAAGAATTGTTGGACGCAATGTTTGATCAAAAGCAAATTCTATCCAACATTTGATCGAGCAAAAATGTTTTGGACGAACGTCATCCAACATGGGCGGCCAAATGGTCAAACAATGTTGGACCGAGCAACGTTGGAACATTGAATCCAACTTTGTCCGATAATTTGGCCATGGATTAAGGAAAGATCGCCTCCTTAGTTTGTCTTCGCTCAAACCAAAACTGTTTCAGTTACTGGTAACATTTCGGAAGCCGGCAGCTTTCCGTTTGCATGCATATATAGTAGTTAATTTCTGTACAGCTGTTCAATTTAGGGTCTGCAGGGAGGCAAATCCAGGGTGCACCCCTCCTTTTCCTCTTTTTTCTTCTATATTTTTGGGAGGGGGTTGGGGGTGGGGGCACAATACTGGTTAGATCAGGAGGGGTGCGCACCCCCTGCAGCCCCTAGAAACGCCCCTGGACTGTTCACCGGGAGGGACCCTATCAGGCGAAACAACGTTCCGCTTGAAATTTCGGTCGGGGTGGTTACCAATTCATTACCAAGTGGAGAGCCCTTAAAGGGGCTGTTTACATGGAGGGAAGAAGATCGTATTACCAGGAAGATCCTCGAATGCGGATCACCCTTGCGCCATATGTTTTCTGTATTCATGCAAAAGGTAGTATTTGGCCCTAGCGCTTGGATGTTCCTAGCGATAGCATCCTCCTGATGGATAGGAAGATTCTAGCACCATTTCAGGGGAGACTGTCATCGCGTTGAACAGAATGTTTTAGCATTTATTACCGCAATCCAACTTTGTAAAAATTAATTGTGACCTGCGTGAAGCACGTTTAGATCTGGCTAAAAAGCTGTTTATCCATGTTTACTTAGACTACGTTTTAAAATAAAAAGACCGGCCCTGAATGTCTCATCCAGAGGGAAAGAATTTTGTTTTCAGAGTCTTGAATTGAGCAAACTTGAAAATGCTCCCTCGTGTATACTGGTCATGCAAAATGACCCTGGAGCATGCTCCGGGAGCAAAACCCTTCGTATCAGTTCCGGCCTTTAATCCCAGGCGAAAACGAACTCGCAAATAGACGCAAGTTGAACACTTGGGTCTACTTGCGACTCCGTTTGGCCATGGCTTGCGTGCACTTGCATTGACTTGCAACGACTTGCGCTCATTTTGGTCGAGATAAAATTTTCACGCAAGTCGACACAAGCTTTTTACCGTTTAGCCACCCAACTCAAGTCAGCGAAAGTTGAGTGACATCCATTCGATGTTATAGCAACCTAGTAGCCATTGAAAGTTTTTTTACCAGTATTTATTCTTGCAAATGGTGTTGTTATTGATATTCTTAAATAAAGTTTTCATATATTTATTATTTAAAAAAAAATATATTATTATTATTATTATTATTATTATTATTATTATTATATTAGCATTTTTTTCTTTCTTCTTCTATATTAATTATCATTATCATAATTATTATTTCCTTCCACAGTATCGTTGTTATATCGTTTTCACCACCCACACAGAAAGGCGGCTTATTGTTAAGGTATTGGGATACGCTAATCCTGGGGAACTCTAGCCAAAGCCAGGAATACTGAGCCAAGAAGTGTTAAACAGTTTTGTAGTCGTCATTTTTTTTAATACCTAATACGATGTTTTAGACTTTTTATTAAACAAGTTTTTAGCTTAGTTTTCGTTGTCACATTTTTTGGAAGCTGAGCCATTATCTTGTTTCCTTCTTATGTATTTGATCTATTTTCAATCCACGAAATAGCAAGTGAAAGTTATTAAATAAGCATTTTTTAAATATCTGTTAATTTCCTATATTATGAAAGGTGTTCGTCATCGTGGTTTCAAATGATAGCTGAGTTAATCTTTTGTCTCACGATTGAGTCACAAAGATGTGGATCGCGACGTTTCGACCGCTATACTGGTCTTCATCAGGCGATGGTGTCGACTGGTTGCGTGTGAGAATAAAAAGCACCGTGGCTGATCGTGATTGGTGCGTTTTGATCCTCGCTTAGGCTGTTGTTGATTGGAGGACTTCGATCCTTGTCGTTCAGACTAGAAATTGTTCCCTCAGCGGTCCGCTTTGGTACTGATCGCTTGTTGTGTTGTGTGATCTTGGGCATCCACGCTTCAGGAATTTCAATTCCACTGTCCCTGTTAATGTTGTTAGGGTGAAGTCTTATGTGAATAGCCTCTTTAAACCTACGGGTGTACCAATGTGGGTCTCGGTCAATAAAATTTAACTTCATCCCAGAGCGGATGATGTCCGGTCGCGTTGCTATGTTCTGAAACGGCGGAGGATTGGGTTCGAGCAAGCCGTATGTCTCTATCGTGTTCCTTAATCCGTTCATGCATAGATCTTACCGTCTCTCCAATACAAACCTTACCACACTCGCAGGGAATCTTGTAGACTACTCCGTCTTGTTTTACTGGATCGACAGTGTCCTTAGGTCGCACTAGGTGTGGTCTAAGAGTTGTGTCAGATCTGAAAACAGTCCGTATACTGTGTTTGATGTGCCTTTGACGTATGGCAGAACCACAGTAGATTTATTTTCGGGTTCAGGTTCTTTAGTATTTGTTCGTCCCTTGGTTTTCGATTTTTTACAAACGAAAACGGATAATCGTTGGAAACAAGCACCGATGAGAGGTGTTTCTTTTCATGAAAGATAACTGATGGTTTTGTTATGAGGTGTTTAGATCGATCGTACAGGCACTTGACAATACCGCGTTTTACAGACGCCTCAATAGTCAACAGCCGACGATCCGTTTCACAATGGAAACTGAGAATGACAACTCAATTCCCTTCCTTGATACGTTGATCATCAAGGATTCGAATGGATACCTCTCTACCAGTGTTTACAGAAAGCCTAGACACACTGACCAGTACCTAGCGTATGAGTGACACCACCCGCAATCTGTAAAATCTCCACATCTTTGTGACTCAATCGTGAGACAAAAGATTAACTCAGCTATCATCTGTTATTCGTAATAAATATTATCGATATGTAAATAGCTTTTCGTTTTCCAACCCGGCCAGTTTTCTCCCAATTGACATTTTCTCACCAAATTGGCACTCAAAAAACATTGAAGTAATCAATTCGATTCTATAGACCTTTATTATAACAATGAGCTGTCTTTTATCCTCTATGTTGATGAGTTTTTTAGCTCCTGTGTGTTACAATTCTGTGGCCCAACAGGCTTCCAACCAAGGTAACGTTAGTTCTGTACTAAATTAGGGCACGCTAGCGCCTACACATCACAATCTTGGCGAAAGCTCGTGCGAAGAACCTGTTCATCGTTCCATAGCATAGTGGATGTATGGCTCCTGGTAAACACGTCAAAATATAAAAAT
>JAEMWC010000612.1:67500-85000 GCA_016490735.1 Pachyseris speciosa | reverse complement strand
GGGGGACATAAAGACCCCCCTAACAGGGCCTCTTTTGCTTGGTCGCTGAAGACTGAAAACGCAGATTCGCTCGAAAATGACAGAAATAAGGTTAAGCAATCTGACATTATCCCCTAGCTGTATACCTAGAGAGGGAAAGCGAGAGGAAAAGCGAGAGGAAAGAGCACGGAGTGCGACAGGAGGGAGCGGAGCGACGGGACGGAAGGGAGCTAGCGCGCGCGATCACTTCCCCAGTTCCATTTTCTTTTCTAGCGCCTTCCATGCAGGCTTTGCGCGGGCTGCCGAAGACAGGTTCAGTTTTATCCAGACTACTCTGCGACAAGCTGTGTGCAGATCACTTTCATCTTTAATCCACCTATCCTATGACAGAATAGGAGTAAGGAATAGAAATAAGCAGAAAAGTCTAAAACACATTGTGCCCTTCAAAAGTGCACTTCACTCTATATTATCCACTGAGTTGCAAAAGACAAAGGTTAGGTACTACTAAGAAAATAGACTCTTGTCCACAAATTACTGTATAATCAATACAGTATCTAAAAAAGGGGAAAATGCTAATTATGCCGATAAAATGGAAGCCCATACATCTGTAGTTGCCGGTCACTCCAGGCCACTCCTACCCGACAATTGTATAGTCTCGTCATGTTAGTGTTCACTATAATTATTGGAGACAGTGTGATGGACTGAAATAATATCGAAGGAATTCCCTTTTTTTTGCTATTCAACGATTAGATACTTATCTATACATATATTGAGAAAACAGAACTTTTTCTTATTTATTGGTTCCGTCCCCTCACACATTTTGTTCCCTCCCCTCCCATCCCATAACACAAGTAAAAACCAATTAGCATAGTCACGTTCAATGTAACGCAAGACAGCAGGCGAAGTTATTCTTGTTGGTTGTAACGGTCCGCGATGTTGAGTTTGTAGCTTGGAAACGTTGCAGACCGTAGCCGCATGAAAACCATCAATGATCGAAAGAAATCTGCAGAAAGTAGTGCCATTGAATCGGGTCGCTTGTGTTTGCTGGAAGCATTCAGAAAATTTTCTCCCTGGGCAGGCCGTGAGTGTATGTTTCAGATGTTTGCATGTGGTTGTTTCAAAATTATTAGCATAATGTATTTTATGTTTGTGTGTCCCCTCAAGATGCATATAATATCTACAATTACCAAATTGCAAAACTTTAACTTTAGAATTTGATATTTTTCATCTCGTGGTTTACAACGTGAATTTTATTCAATTTTATTGAATTTTTATTCAAAATTTATTCAATAGACTACTGTTTACTTTGTGGGTCTCGCAAGCCATAACGACTGATCACGTTTATGCGACGTTTCACCACAACACAAGATTTCTATTGAATACAATCATTAAAGGAAGTTAAGACCCGTTGTTTAGAAGGCCAGTAAAAGAATCTGAACCGTAAAAAAATATCTTTTTGCCAATTTTTAGAATTATGCAAATAACTTTGACACCAACGATAATTATGTAAACACATGGATTTTCGTTTGAGCTCGTGGTGTGTGGAAGCTAAGGTGATACCCGCCGGTTTGAAGCGATTTACCAGTTCATTGGAGTATATACTTTGCTCTGATGTGGTTTTTTTTTTTTTAATCACGATTTAGGCCAAACTTTTGAGATTTCTTTCCTTTCATTTGGTTAGTTTTCGATATGCAAATTAAGGCTCAAGACAAGGGTGTCTTCTAATCACGCTGGAATGCGTAAGATTTTTTTGTAAGTTTCTATATTTTGTCTGTGAACTAACTGAATACACCTTGTAACTTGTAGCGAAATAGAATTCAGTGAACTAGATTTTTGCAGTCAGAGCGCGGTTGACAAAATCTGTGAAATTTACACTTTCGATCGCTATCAGTTCGGGCAGGTGAGCCAAAATTCAATTCGGGCCTGTAGAGGCGCAAAAATAAAGAATTGGAAAATAATTATAGCATTTTTTAAACATGTGTATCAAACCCTTTTCATGGTCAAAAAATAAAGGAAAACTTTTTTTGTCGCCAAGTCGAGAGGACCGCTTTTAGACTGCCTCTTAAATCAGGAAACCGAAGACCAGCCTTTACTTTATTATGTTAAATAACTTTTAAAACTTTGCTGTCCTCTAATCGCTCCGGACTAAATTTGTTCTTAGATTCGAAAGTTAAATTTGGAGCCGACTTTGTCACGGAGTTCGCCGATAAAATGGAAACTTTGCGTCTCACAGGTGTCACATGATATAGTCTAAGAATTTTGACTTGTGTGTACTTGGAACTTTGTAATTGGCGCTTAAGGGTGCTGTATAAATGGTTTATTATTATTATTATTATTATTATTATTATTATTATTATTATTATTATATTTGCAATTTTTTCTTTCTTTTTCTATGTTAAACTTTCCCACAGTCAATAGTTTAACTCATTTCCGTCCGCCATTTTGTACATGTTTTTCTGTAATTTTCGAGGGTCTGAGGTCAAGTCGGTCTGCTTATTCCATATAAGGGGTTACCACGTAGATTTCCCTGGTCCACAACATCGAAGGCTCTATCTTTCATGTCACGCTTGTCACGCTAGCTGTCGTTTATTTCTAAACGATCAGTGCAGCTACAATTCGTTACTTATTTGATTTATAAGTGTGTTTTTCGAGCCATTTTCCACCTCAGAAGCCCCTTGCCTTGCATCATAAAGCTGGGTTGGTGGGTAGAGGCAATCCTCTGGAAGAAGACAGAGGTGAGAAGCAATTTCACACCAAGTGAGCCACCGAAAGGATTCGATCGAGTCATGGTGATTCACGAAGTGAAGTTGTGTTCCTAGCCGATCTGTGAGTAGATTCTGGGACCTTGCATGGCAATTTTGACGAGTTTTGACATGTAAATAATGCAATCGCTGCAATATTTTGCCAGCAGGACCGGGTGGCTTGACACTTATAAAAAATATCTGAAATGGAAATTGGCGGACTAACACGCGGCAGTTATCCAAGCATATCCCAGAATTCCTTTGGGTCACAAAGCGAACATGTCAGACCAGTGAGAGCAACTGAAATCAAATAGCGTTACCCAGGTCGGGTTAAGGAAGTGAGCAGGCAAATTGGAACAGATTGCAAGAAGTTGAGTCGAAGTTTACTGCCAATGTGGACTTTTAGCTTAAAGAGGGTTTTTTGTCTTCAAAACTTCAAAACAAAGTTGCTTATATTTGGTGCTGTTCTAGAGCGTTTTTTGGTTTTGCAACAGAATAAACAGTCATATTCAAGGAAAATCGGCACTTTCAGTAGGTTTACGGGGTGATAAAGTCTCAGAAACTCAGTATTTGGCAATAATAATCGCTTATTTCAAACATAGTTCGGGATTTGGAAAAGTTACAGGTTTTCAAAGCGCGGGTCTTCAGTGACCCAAAATTGCAGAGCCGGTCGTGAATGAGTTAAGTAAAATACTTTTCTATCAACACTTCAAGTAAAAGACTCCACGCCAATCTAGCTCAGTGCATAATTGAAGGAAGAAAAGCTAAAAGAAAACTGCAGAAATAAAATTAATAACTATTAATAATTAAAAATTAATAACAATAATAATAATTAAGACGATGGAAATTATTACTTTTCTTGACTTTGACATTTTTTCTCACCAGTATTTTTTTATCTTTGTAAAAGATAGTAGTACAGGAGTCCTGTAGTAGTAGTAGTAGTAGTAGTAGTAGTAGTAGTAGTTGTAGTAGTAGTAGTAGTAGTAGTAGTAATAATTATTATAATTAATGAAATTTTTAGCTCTTACAATTTTTTTACCAGTATTTATTCTTGTAAATGATGTTGTTATTGGTATTCTTAAATAAACTTCTCATATATTTATTATTTAAAATAAAAATATATTATTATTATTATTATATTAGCAATTTTTTCATTATCATTATAATTCATATTATTATCATTATCATTATTATTATTATTTCCTTCCACAGTATCGTTGTTATATCGTTTTTACCACCCACACAGAAAGGCTGCTTATTGTTAAGGTATTGGGATACGCTAATTCTGGGGAACTCAAGGCAAAGCCAGGAATACTGAGCCAAGAAGCAGTTTTGTTGTCGTCATTTTTTTTATACCTAATACGATGTTTTAGACTTTTTATTAAACAAGTTTTTAGCTTAGTTTTTTTGCCACATTTTTTGGAAGCTGAGTCATTATCTTGTTTCCTTCTTATGTATTTAATCTATTTTCAATCCACGAAATAGCAAGTGAAAGTTATTAAAAAAGCATTTTAAAATATCTGTTATTCCTGATTAATATTATCGATATGTAAATAGCTATTCGTTTTCTTGTTATCAATAAAGAGTTGTGTTATTATTATTATTATTATTATTATTATTATTATTATTATTATTATTATTTTTATTAGTTCCTTCCACACTATCGTTGTTATATCGTTTTTACGACCCACACAGAAACGCTGCTTCGGCCCCAGAAAAGCTTAAATGAATCGCAGAGCATGAGCACATTATTTGTTGTGGCTTGTGCGTTTGCGAGGGAGAAAGAGCAAAGAAAAGAACAAACAACTAGAAGCTAGTAAAAAATCTTTGCCCCTGAAAATTTTCAGTCTGGATAGAGTAATTTTGGAACGTTTTCGGTGAGTGGCAACAAGGCCAATGTGTCTCACGGTATTGACGATTCGCAGATGGCGGCAATCCTGCTTGCTCGTATCATGGGGATCTGCTCGCGTGAAGTTCAAAACTGCACTGTGATGTTGTTTATAAAGGAAGTTTAAAAATGCTTGACTTTCGGACAAAAAAGCCACTTCCAGTTATAAGGTTATTGCTATCAACTAGCTAAATGGGAAAACCTTACGACCCAGACGTGGCATAAAAGTTTTTCATTCCGAATGCTTGTCGAATTTCTGTTTTTCCAGGTTCGTTTATGAAATCCCTAATGCGGTAATCCAAGGAGGTAATTTTTCATGTTCTGTTTTCCTTGTGCGGTAAAATGACGCAAGAGTCGATATACAGGAAATATTCGCTCAAGCTGTTCTTTGAATACACACAAAATCACAGCCGGACGCTAGGTTTCGTGCCAGTAGCTAACACAAAGAATGAAAAAACAAACAAACAAACAAACATGTCCATATGGCTACAAGCCACAACAATTCCCGATCATCCACGGTTAAATGAAATGAATGTGGATATTCTGGATCTAGCTTTTATAGATTCAGTGTCTTTTTTGTTCTGTTTCCCTAAAGTGATGTGTTCACCGCTGTGGTTTCCGCTATCTATCATTTTTTTGTTATCTACATCGAGACAACCATAAATCAAGCTGGCTCATAAATTAACACTTTTTCGTGGCAGCCCATTTAACGTCTCATCCATATCTTGAAGTCTCAGTCTTTCTTAAAATAAATGTTGCTGAGTACATCACAATTATATTCTGAAGCAAACAAACAAATACAATACCTCAGAGGCGTAACGGAAGTTGGCAATTTATGCCAAATAGATTGTAACAAAGTGAATTTATAAGCAATCATTTACCGGACGAAATGAGACATCGTATTAGTTTTCAATGTCGTTATAACATTTTTACTCGCGTTCACCTGGTCACGATAATAACACGGCCGGAATGCTTGGCTTGAAATTTATCCAGTTTGTCACGAGTCAGTACAGACCACAAAAAACATCTCAGGGCACGGCGATGGTTGAAAATATTTGTTTACAAACATTAAAGTAGCCAAGATATTTATGAGTCAAACCTTATAGTAGTTCAAAGCTCCACTGCCTCCTGTCTCTAGCTAGCTAGTGCATGGCTTCTGTGGATGACGTATATCACACATAGATACTGATATATGTAGCGATGATTAGCGAATTAAAGAAAAAATGGCAAGCTTATCCTTTTAAAGAGGTGCTGGCCCGGTGACGCAAATACACGCTTAATTAAAACTAGTTGAAAGAAGGTACGCGTCAAACAAGTGTACTTCTTTTACTTATGTCGGCAAGAGTTGATACCAGACAATAAAGTAGGCTTTCACTGTATTATCTGTCAGTCAAGTTGTAAACGAGCCAAATTTATCCACGCGCACTCCAGTGTTAGCTTTATATCGGACTCTAGCTGCTTCTTTCAACAACCTCTCAATATTATAACAATTTCGTGTAAGTCGATTTTAATATGCTAATGAGGGCGTTAAATGTGACAGAACAATAAAGATTTCTCATTGTTTTTGGCCATACCAACTTAACCAGAACGGCCAGGCATTAAACCGTATAGCACATTTGTTGCCGTGTCTAACCGTTCTTATTATGCTGGTATGTGTAGGCTGTGTAAAGATGAAGAATTTTCTATTGTTGGCTGTTGATGTGTCACATTAGCATTTAACGCTATTCGTTAGCATATAAAGACGACTCATGCGAAATTGATACTTCAACGAACTGACGAATGACGGATGTTATCCGACCAAAAATAGCTGATGGGCACCTGAATTAGTGCTTGGTTCGAAGATTTTATCCTTTGAGAGCTTTGAAAACCTTTTTACAAATATGCCAAACCGGCTGGTATTTTTTTAACCTCCCGTAGCTTTTCTTACAACGAACACCTCTTAACTTGAAGCGGTAAATGCTCCCCATCTCTTAAAACTGACGTCACCTACCGATTTACCTTTGATCACCTTTTGATTTTCAATGGAGTGTGGAATATCCTAGCACAAGCCTGAAGATACTAGGAGGCGGGTCATCCTAGTGCCACATGTTTTCTGAATTCAGAAGGTTGTGCTTGGCCCTAACTCTAGGGTCCTAAACTGAGAGATGTCAGCGAGTAAAAACCTTGGAACTGTCAACAGAACGGGCTAAAAAGGGTATGTTCCATATCGCTCTACAGTTATCATTGCAAGATACTCCCGAGACGATTAAGGAGATGACGAGAATGAGCCCAGATCAGTTCGTAGAAAATTAAACGCTATTGAACAGGACATCTGCAAACAGAGCACCAAAATAGCGATTAGGGATTGGCTAGCAGGGCGAATGTGACTCGCTTGAGGATACAACTTTGTTGGAAGAGAAGCAAAACACTGCAACATTTTTTGATCGAGAAGAATTGTTGGACGCAATGTTTGATCAAAAGCAAATTCTATCCAACATTTGATCGAGCGAAAATGTTTTGGACGAACGTCATCCAACATGGGCGGCCAAACGGTCAAATAATGTTGGACCGAGCAACGTTGGAACGTTTAATCCAACTTTGTCCGATAATTTGGCCAGGGATTAAGGAAAGATCGCCTCCTTAATTTGTCTTCGCTCAAACCAAAACTGTTTCAGTTATATTACATTTTGGAAGCCGGCAGCTTTCCGTTTGCATGCATATATAGCAGTTAATTTCTGTACAGCTGTACAATTTAGGGTCTGCAGGGAGGCGGATCCAGGGTGCACCCCTCCTTTTCCTCTTTTTTCTTCTATTTTTTTGGGGGGCGTTGGGGGTGGGGGGCACAATACTGGTTAGATCAGGAGGGGTGCGCACCCCCTGCAGCCCCTAGAAACGCCCCTGGACTGTTCACCGGGAGGGACCCTATCAGGCGAAACAACGTTCCGCTTGAAATTTCGGTCGGGGTGGTTACCAATTCATTACCAAGTGGAGAGCCCTTAAAGGGGCTGTTTACATGGAGGGAAGAAGATCGTATTACCAGGAAGATCCTCGAATGCGGATCACCCTTGCGCCATATGTTTTCTGTATTCATGTAAAAGGTTGTATTTGGCCCTAGCGCTTGGATGTTCCTAGCGATAGCATCCTCCTGATGGATAGGAAGATTCTAGCACCATTTCAGGGGAGACTGTCATCGCGTTGAACAGAATGTTTTAGCATTTATTACCGCAATCCAACTTTGTAAAAATTAATTGTGACCTGCGTGAAGCACGTTTAGATCTGGCTAAAAGGCTGTTTATCCATGTTTACTTAGACTACGTTTTAAAATAAAAAGACCGGCCCTGAATGTCTCGTCCCGAGGGAAATAGTTTTGTTTTCTAGAGTCTTACCAATGATCCTTGAGAACAGAATTTCCACTCCGCAAGATGCTCCATAATATTAACCTGGTTAAAAATATGGGAGCAAGACGCGGGGGCAAATTGAGCAAACTTGAAAATGCTCCCTCATGTATACTGGTCATGCAAAATGACCCTGGAGCATGCTCCGGGAGCAAAACCCTTCGTATCAGTTCCGGCCTTTAATCCCAGGCCAAAACGAACTCGCAAGTAGACGCAAGTTGAACACTTGGGTCTACTTGCGACTCCGTTTGGCCATGGCTTGCGTGCACTTGCATTGACTTGCAACGACTTGCGCTCATTTTGGTCGAGGTAAAATTTTCACGCAAGTCGACACAAGCTTTTTACCGTTTAGCCACCCAACTCAAGTCAACGCAAGTTGAGTGACATCCATTCGATGTTATAGCAACCTAGTAGCCATTGAAATTTTTTTACCAGTATTTATTCTTGCAAATGGTGTTGTTATTGATATTCTTAAATAAAGTTTTCATATATTTATTATTTAAAATAAAAATATATTATTATTATTATTATTATTATTATATTAGCAATTTTTCTTTCCTCTTCTATATTAATTATCATTATCATTATTATTATTTCCTTCCACAGTATCGTTGTTATATCGTTTTTACCACCCACACAGAAAGGCTGCTTATTGTTAAGGTATTGGGATACGCTAATTCTGGGGAACTCAAGGCAAAGCCAGGAATACTGAGCCAAGAAGTGTTAAGCAGTTTTGTAGTCGTCATTTTTTTTATACCTAATACGATGTATTAGACTTTTTCTTAAACAAGATTTTAGCCCAGTTTTTTGTTGTCACATTTTTTGGAAGCTGAGCCATTATCTTGTTTCCGTCTTTTGTATTTAATCTATTTTCAATCCACGAAATAGCAAGTGAAAGTTATTAAATAAGCATTTTTTAAATATCTGTTATTTCTATATTATGAAAGGTGTTCGTCATCGTGGTTTGAAATGATAGCTGAGTTAATCTTTTGTCTCACGATTGAGTCACAAAGATGTGGATCGCGACGTTTCGACCGCTATACTGCTGGTCTTCATCAGGCGATGGTGTCGACTGGTTGCGTGTGAGAATAAGAAGCACCGTGGCTGATCGTGATTGGTGCGTTTCGATCCTCGCTTAGGCTGTTGTTGATTGGAGGATTTCGATCCTTGTCGTTCAGACTAGAAATTGTTCCCTCAGCGGTCCGCTTTGGTACTGATCGCCTGTTGTGTTGTCTGATCGTGGGCATCCACGCTTCAGGAATTTCAATTCCACTGTCCCTGTTTATGTTGTTAGGGTGAAGTCTTATGTGAATAGCCTCTTTAACCCTATGGGTGTACCAATGTGGGTCTCGGTCAATAAATTTAACTTCGTCCCAGAGCGGATAATGTCCGGTTGCGTTGCTATGTTCTCAAACGGCGGAGGGTTGGGTTCGAGCAAGCCGTATGTCTCTATCGTGTTCCTTAATCCGTTCATGCATAGATGTTACCGTCTCTCAAATATAAACCTTACCACATTCGCAGGGAATCTTGTAGACTACTCCGTCTTGTTTTACTGGATCGACAATGTCCTTAGGTCGCACTAGGTGTGATCTAAGAGTTGTGTCAGATCTGAAAACAGTCCGTATGCCTTGTTTTTGTAGGCAACGGCGAATAGCCTCCAATGTGCCTTTGACGTATGGTAGAACCACAGTAGATTTATTTTCGGGTTCAGGTTCTTTAGTGTTTGTTCGTCCCTTGGTTTTCGATTTTTTACAAACAAAAACGGATAACCGTCGGAAACAAGGACCGATGAGAGGTGTTTCTTTTCATGAGAGATAACTGATGGTTTTGTTATGAGGTGTTTAGATCGATGGTACAGGCACTTGACCATACTGCGTTTTACAGACACCTCAATAGTCAACAGCCGACGATCCGTTTCACAATGGAAACTGAGAATGACAACTCAATTTCCTTCCTTGATACGTTGATCATCAAGGATTGGAATGGATACCTCTCTACCAGTGTTTACAGAAAGCCTACACACACTGACCAGTACCAGGCGTATGATTCACACCACCCGCAATCTGTAAAATCTGGGCATTACTAAACCACGAAACAGCGAAACGAAACACCGAAACACCGAAACAGCTATTTTTTCCTACTTTTTTCTCAAACACCGAAACAGCTATTTTTTACCACTTTGATGGTGAATAAAATAGACAGGCCAAACACGACTTTCATTGGTCCTTTGGTGTTATCGTTGACCTTCAAAGTTTGGCTCTTACGAGTATATCTTACTCTAACATTCGAGGATCTCTTTTTCTCCCAGCCAGCAGTGTGAACTCCATTAGCCAGATCGCATGGTGCGTTTTCATTAACCCTTTTCCGTTAAACATTAGCCTGCATAGCAAACTTTTTGGTGTACGAACAGTCGTTTAAAGACCGCCATTTTGGAAGCCATCCAAGGAGAGAACTGGGGACGGTCAGTGTAAGGTATGGATTGCGGACGGTAGACCCGGAATGTGGACCCGGACTGCGGACTGGGTATAAAACGAGGACTGAGTATAAAATATGGACTGAAGGCTGCAGACTGGGTACAAACCGCGGACTGAGTACAAAACATTGTACAAAAAGCACGGAGCAAGGAAATGTATTACTGCACTCAAATTCTCGAACTGTAGGAAAGGTGCTTACAATTGCTGTAAATATTACCAGAGTACACAGAAAACCTACCTATCTTGACCTCGAGCTCTTCATGATAGGAAAAATGGCGGCACTTGTCGGTTATAATGTCTTGCACGGTAATTGTGTTGTACCATTTTGGCACGGAAAACCGCTTGTTTAAAATACTTTTTTTAAAACGCTCAGACTTGTCTGATCAAGAATCCACTTTATTTGATTTATGTTCGCAAATACGAAATTGGACTTTCTCCCAAAACAGAAACGCACCGGTATTTCCTGTTTTATCTTCTCTGTACCAGTGGCCAGTTGCAGTCGAACGAGCACATATTTCCATTTACAGCATTTATATCTAGATTTGTGACCAGTAATTTTGTGATGCACGCCAGTGCAAGATCCAGTTGCCTTTTATATGCCTTTCTGTTTCCATTCTTCCCAATAATAATTTCTTCGACTCCCTCGATCTAGTGTTAAACTCGCGGAGTAAGGTACAATTTCAGGATAAAGTCTCTACTCTTATACTACTTTCTCTAGCTCGGTCGATGTTGGAACTGAGCATTTCGGGTAACTGAGCATTACTATGTACGTGACAAATCTTCACACGGAATAGCAGACTCGAGACTTTTTTTAACCTGCATCTGGGTCAGTACAATCCTAGTTTTGTTCTATACTCCCTTTTTTATACTCGGTCTTCTTTTTGTTCCTAGTCCGCAGCCTTCAGTCCGCGTTTTATACCCAGTCCGCAGTCCGGGTCCGCAGTCCGGGTCTGCAGTCTGGAATCCATATCTTACACTGACCGTCCCCAGTTCTCTCCTTGGATGGCTTCCAAAATGGCGGTCTTTAACCCACTGGCACCCGTGCCGGCCAAAACGGCCGTAAAAAACTCCCATGCTTCAAAACATTGCAACTTTCTCAATCGCACGAATATTGCCTTAACTGTTAGTTGTGAGCACGAAATGGAGTGCCCTTTAAATTTGGATATCCAATAAATGCAAGAAACGTAGCGATTTTTACCAAATATGGCCTTTTGAGTTTGGACAAGAACGAAACTGGCCGTTTTTAACGTCAAAGAGAAACAACAAAAATGCCCCTTTTTGCCTTCATGTTTTTTAGGGAAATCATCGTCCAAAAACCAAAATTCAACCATCATAACAAAATTCAGTCCTTTTTCTAGCTTAGAAATGACTTTTTTTGTTCATATTCTTCTCCCGAGCGTAGATACAGCCTTTTGTTCCAGTGCATTCGGGCCTTCCCGACATTTTCAACATCTTGAGCGCATTGCATGCTGGGAACTAACGAGAATTTTTGACAGCGCCCGTTCCTTCCCCCAATTCTTTCACATATACCGCCTACAGTCTACAGCCACTCCGACCTACCGCCAAAATTTCCTGCTCGTAGTCATCTTCAGTACACAGAAATTCCAAAATATGTGGCGGTAGGTCGAGAAATTCATCAATAGTCGAGTCCCAAAGGTACTAAGTGTTCGACCGGCCAAATTCCCAGTTCGTCGAGTAACAAGCCAAATTCAACAACAAAGTACATCACCTTGCTCGATTCTTTGAGAAAGTGGACTCTTAGCTACCGTCACGCTTAATGATGCTCATCAGGCAGCCGCTAAAGATGAAAAATGGCTGTAAATTTAGCAGAAATCGCAAGCAAACCGAACTTGGGCCATTGTTGTCGCTTCACGGATAAAAAATAGCTACGTCAAAATGACGTTTTCAGAAACCTTGAGCCTCCAGTGGCTTAGGACAGCACCACTTTTCCCTGGTAGTTCAAATAAAGAGTCACGAATTGCTATTCATCGTTTATAGGTGGAAAAACACTCCGAAAATGTAAAACCCTGCGGTAGTCAATGGGTTAAACGACTGTTCGTACACCAAAAAGCCAAAACGTCTGCTATACAGGCTAACATTTAACGGAAAGGGGTTAATGAAAACGCACCATGCGATCTGGCTAATGGAGTTCACACTGATGGCTGGGAGAAAAAGAGATCCTCGAATGTTAGAGTAAGATATACTCGTAAGAGCCAAACTTTGAAGGTCAACGATACAAAGGACCAATGGGAGTCGTGTTTGGCCTGTCTATTTTATTCACCATCAAAGTGGTAAAAAATAGCTGTTTCGGTGTTTGAGAAAAAAGTAGGAAAAAATAGCTGTTTCGGTGTTTCGGTGTTTCGTTTTGCTGTTTCGTGGTTTAGTAATGCCCGTAAAATCTCCACATCTTTGTGACTCAATCGTGAGAAAAAAAATTAACTCAGCTATCATCTGTTATTCCTAATTAATATTATCGATATGTAAATAGCTATTCGTTTTCCAACCCGGCCATTTTTCTCTCAATTGACATTTTCTCACCAAATTGGCACTCAAAAAACATTGAAGTAATCAATTCGATTCTATAGACCTTTACTATAACAATGAGCTGTCTTTTATCCTCTATGTTGATGAGTTTTTTAGCTCCTGTGTGTTACAATTCTGTGGCCCAACAGGCGTCCATCCAAGGTAACGTTTGTTCTGTACTAAATTAGGGCACGCTAGCGTCTACACATCACAATCTTGGCGAAAGCTCGTGCGAAGAATCTGTTCATCGTACCATAGCATAGTGGGTGTATGGCTCCTGGTAAACACGTCAAAATATAAAAATATTTGCGTACAACCGCGTGGAACGAGAACTGCCAATCACCATCTTCCCTCCTTGCGTATTCCCACAGAAACAAGACCTGGTAAGGAATATAGCACGCCACAAATGATATTATTATCACATAGATCATTCTCAGTAAGTCACACTCGAGCTCTGAACCACTCTTGCTTTCTCTGTGATCCTTGTTAACCTCAAGGTGAAGCGGTTGTCTCCTTGGTTTGTTTGGCCGAACGTTATGCAGATCTCGGGGTTCTTCGGAGCTCGTCGTGATCTCCGGGGTTTCCAAGACGTTTTCTCGAATGTGGCGCTTGAGTGTGAGTGTGACAACGCCGTAGGACAAGGACATGACCAAATATGGCACCAAGAAGCACAGGGTGAACCGTATGATGCTGTATATCTCATCTCCTGGGAAGCTCGACTTGCACACGTTGTGCCCTGATGGGTACTTGATCAGAATCCGTGTAAGAAAAAGGGGAAGGGACCATGCCAATGCCACAAACCACATTAAACTAATAATGGCCGCCATCACGACACCAGATAATTTTTGGGTTAGCGGTGACATCATTACTAGACATCGATATACAGCAATAGCCGCCAAGTCGCTAGTGACTACAATTACAACCAACACTTGCAGCGGAGTGACCAGTTTGCAGGCAAATTCACCAAACACCCAGCTGTATTTTTCTTGGTAGACCATCAGGAATGGTTGACACAGCGAGCTGATAATCTCTGCAACAGCCAAGTTAGCAACCAAATAATATACAAATGGCTTGGATCGTGTGGGAAGCTCCACCACAGCTTTTAAAACCAAAGAATTACCGATTAAACTCGCAAAGATGATCACGGAGAATAACACCAGACTGAGGACTCGGAGTCCATTAGGCTCCAGTATATGCTGCTTTGTGGTTTCCGTTGGCTCTATGGTCTGGTTGGTTAAATTGCTAATGTTCATTCTTCTGTATCTTCTCTTGCTTAAATCTTTCTCAGTTTATTCCCTGAAAATGGATGGAAAGGAAAGTTAAACAACCCATGAAAGTGAAAGCTGTATATCTGGATATAATCGTTTGTTTTATTGCCACTAAAACACTATGCTTGTCTACTTACCGATTCTTACCGAGTCAATAGCCAGAATAGCACTATGAAACGGAAATGTGTTGCGACTCAGCGGAAACAGCACACCCCATTTTCTCAGCTGTATTTGTGAGGAGTGGCTTAACATAAAGAACGATTGGAGGAAAGCTAACACTTTCTCAATTTTTGACAGTTTTGAATAAAAGAGAGTTTACCAGCCGTCATTTTAACCAATTCATGGGCAGTGAAGTTGCTTTCTTGTTCAGTAAGGAAGCACCTTGGAAAATTGAAACTGGTATGTAACTGATTGTTGCAAAAAAAAAAAGCATAAGACAAGGAAAAACAGATAAAACAAAGTAAAAGCCGGAACATTTTGCCTTCTTTTCTGGTAAACCCTTATCAATGGTTATCCGGAAAATTCGTTGCTGGAACAGATGGGTCTGACAATATGTTGCCTCTCGTGAAATGACTGTCACGTTTCAGTTCTGTTTTTTAATTTGTGTGATGTTTCGATTCAAAAGTTAAACTAAACGCAATAACCTTCAATTCAAGCGAAAAAAAGAAATAAAGTTGAAAGAAAAACACCACCACCACCACCACAAAAACAAATTTGTCTTAACAGAGAGACGTTGAACAGCTAGGGTATGTTAATTAATGTCCAACATCCTACTAGATCATTGACATCAGGAGCGTTATTGCAGTGATAAAACGTAAAACGGGGCCTTATGTTAATATTATATTAAGATAAGCGGCCAGGTACATGGAAAGACTACTCCTTAAGGTGTGCGAAGGTTCCTGGGGTCCACTAAATAATGCGCGTGTCAAACCAAATATCGTTGTTTGCCATCTGGTATCTTCGAATTACGTGAATTACATTATTCATTACGTTCATTTCGCTGTTTTGCGATATTTCGCGATAAATGACGGCTATTTTGACAATTCATCTGATCATGTTAGCTAATTTTTAGTCAGTTAGACTAAATTAGTGAGTCAAAGTCTGTTTTGAAAACTGCTTAGGATCTTCTCGACACACCACTTTTACGGATGAAGTAGCTTTTCAAAATAACTCTGGTAGCATTGACTTTCAGTGTTATGACTTGTCGGAGACGTTGTTTTGCCAAGCCGCAATATTTTTTATTTGGTTTTAAGCGAACAAATTTAAAATGTACTTTCAGTTTAAAAATGGAAAGTCAACACAGCTGACTGCTTTTAATTCGGCTTGTGAAAAGAATCAATCCCAGCATGCTATAACGAACCTAAATGAGATATATTCCCCGTGCGAACATCTTCTTAAATGGGGTATCATAAAACAACATATAAACAAGAGTCAGTATTTGTATCATCATAATTCTGAAGTTCTTTCTATGCAAGAATACAAGTACTGATAAAATCTTTTTTTCCTAGCTGGCGTTTTCCGAAGTCGATTTGATAACTCTCCAGTATAATATGCTGAAAACCCGCTGCAAAACTGAAAAGCACATGTAATCAAACGTTAAGGCACGTTAGAAGATTGCATGAAATGTAATTCGGATGAGATATGTTGCGAAAAATTAAGCGGTTTATTAAAGAATATTTCAATTATAATATAATGCCTTAACCGCAGTTTACAAGAATATCCGGTTGTTTGCTAGCTTATCTTCACTCGCAGACCACGCAAAAAAGAATTTTCCCATCCACCTAGGATTCTTCAAAACTATATTGCAATCGTACGCAGGTATAAGGCTTTCTACAAACCGTTTAGTGTAGCGTCTTCAAGTCTACAAGGACACTATATTTGAAAGAATAATGTGACAGCAACTCTGTGAAACGGCGCGTAGTCATTTTAAGATCCTACCTTAAGAACCGCGGAGTTTGATGACTAAACCTTGAACTCTACCTCATTTATAAGTACATGCACTCTTGAATCCCCTGTCGGCGGAAACAGCTGTTATTCCCGGAAAAAGTGAGTTTTGAAGCAGTATACGTGATTAAATATACCGTCAATGATTTCAAATGCAAAAAGATGAAAGACGTCTTATGCACGAGATATCTCGGCTTTATCTCGCCTTTGACGTTTCAGTCTTAATGGAATAGGTTTTTAAATCAGGAAACCGAAGACCGGCCTTTATTTTATTATGTTAAATAACTTCTAAACCTTTGGTGTCTTCTAATCGCCCTTGAAATCCTGAATTTTTTTTCAGGCTTCTCTTCGCAATTGCAAGGGAACATATGAACCCACAATTGACCTGCTCCCAACGTCAGTGGCTTCATAGCTCAGTTGGTTAGAGCATCGCACCGGTAATCGTGAGGTCACGGGTTCAAAGCCCGTTGAAGTCCTGAATTTTTTTTTTCAGGCTTCTTTTCGCAATTGCATAAATTGCGTTCACAACTGCGAGGATCATTCTTCATTTGATTTCATTGCCGCAGTTCATATATGATTCATTTCATACATCATTCACACTATTATTATTATTATTTTTATTATTATTATTATTATTATTATTATTATATAAGCAATTTTTTCTTTTCCTATGTTAATAATTATTATTATCATCATCGTCATCATCAACATCATCATCATCCTCATTATTATTATTATTGTTATTATTATTATTATTATTATTATTATATTAGCAATTTTTTCTTTCTTCTTCTATGTTAAACTTTCCTACAGTCAATAGTTTATAAGTAAAATACTTTTCTATCAACACTTCAAGTAAAGACTCCCCTCCAATCTAAATCAGTACCTAATTGAAGAAAAATAGCTAAAAGAAAATTGCAGTATTAAAATTAACAACTATTAATAATTAACAATTAATAGTAACAATAATAATAATTAAGACTTTGACACTTTTTCTCACCAGTATTTGTTATCATTGTAAAAAGTTGTTATCAACTGTTATAATGGTAATGGTGGTAGTACAGGAGTCCGGTAGTAGTAGTAGTAATTATTATTATAATAATCAATGAAATTTTTAGCTTTTTCAAATTTTTACCAGTACTTATCCTTGTAAATGGTGTTGTTATTGATATTCTTAAATAAAGTTTTCATATATTTATTATTTAAAATAAAAATATATTACTTTTAATATATTAGCAATTTTTTCTTTCTTCTTCTATATTATAATTATCATTATCATTATAATTCATATTATTATTATTATCATTAT
>JAEMWC010000612.1:0-60000 GCA_016490735.1 Pachyseris speciosa | reverse complement strand
ATCAAGAATCTTAAGCCCAATTTAAATACCCAGACGGACTCCATACGTGCGAAACTTTTTGTTTAATATTTTATTTTATTTTCCTCACGTTACAATTTTTGTCAGCTATTGTTTTTCGAGTATTTACAGACCGAAATCTTTCTAACATATTTTAACTTGATAATGACGTTTTGCTAACGTCGAAACGTCGTCGCTTTTTTAGCAATTTTTTAATCTTAAAATGTTTTTAAGCAATGTTTTAGAACAATAAAGATTTCTCATTGTTTTTGGCCATACCAGCTTAACCAGAACGGCCAGGCATTAAACCGTATAGCACATTTGTTGCTGTGTCTAACCCTTCTTATCATGCTGGTATGTGTAGGCTGTGTAAAGATGAAGAATTTTCTATGGTTGGCTGTTGATGTGTCACATTAGCATTTAACGCTATTCGTTAGCATATAAAAACGACTCATGCGAAATTGATACTTCAACGAACTGACGTGTGATGGATGTTATCCGACCAAAAATAGCTGATGGGCACCTGAATTAGTGCTTGGTTCGAAGATTTTATCCTTTGAGAGCTTTGAAAACCTTTTACAAATATGCCAAACCGGCTGGCATTTTTTTAACCTCCCGTACGGCTTTTCTTACAACGAACACCTCTTAACTTGAAGCGGTAAATGCTCCCCATCTCTTAAAACTGACATCACCTACCGATTTACCTTTGATCAACTTTTGATTTTCAATGGAGTGTGGAATATCCTAGCACAAGCCGGAAGATACTACAGGAAGGCGGATCATCCTAGTGCCACATGTTTTCTGAATTCAGAAGGTTGTGCTTGACCCTAACGCGAGTAAAAACCTTGGAATTGTCAACAGAACGAGTTAAAAAGGGTATGTTCCATATCGCTCTACAGTTATCATTGCAAGATACACCCGAGATAATTAAGGAGATGACGAGAATGAGCCCGGATCAGTTCGCAGAAATTTTAAACGCTATTGAACAGGACATCTGCAAACAGAGTGTTGCGGGACAGATTTAGAAAGCTGTGTCTTCTCAGGATCACATCAGTTTATTCAGCGTCAGGCTTCTACACTCTGCCGTAGTAGGCAGCCAACTCCTTTCAAACTACACAAAACTAGCGATTAAGTACGCTCGCTTTGAGCTCTGATTGGTCGATTGTTTGTTTCCTTTCTAGAACAATAGACAAAGACTATACAAACTTGAATACGTTCCTCGATTGTTCAACTAGAATAAGTTGATCAAGCTTATTGTAACCAACTTTACAAGGTTCACTTTAGTAGATACGTTTGAGACTGTAAAGTTTCTGTGCCAAATTCGACTATGGCTAGCAACAGAGCTTGGAAATTACACAAGCAAGGCATGCAGAAAAGCTTGTGGTAACACTTGCGGTAAATACTTCGGCTAAGCTTAAAATTAAATTAAAATATTCGACAACCTAATAGCGGCGGAAACCAAAGTTTCCGCGGCCCTTTACACGAGAAAGCTGTTGCCGCAGATAACCATTCTCACATGGACAAAGTTACAAACTTTGCCGGAAGAACAGCTACAAGTTATTGTGCTTTTAACGACAACGGCGGAAATTCTACTTTTGCCGAAAACAACTTACTCGTGGGAAAGTTACATCAATAGGTTTTTTGTTTGATTATTGCACGTTTAAGAAACGAGAAATGTAATTAAATATATTGTGGCAAATGTTGTAAAATATACTTCAACAAGAGCACCAAAATAGCGATTAGGGATTGGCTAGCAGGGTGAACGTACATACATACATACATACATACATACATACATACATACATACATACATACATACATACATAGTTTATTTGATAACGCAGGTTACAGAATACGCAAGACTGAAGTCCTGATGTGGACCTGCCTATCTACTTGTTAAAAACTAAAGTATATACATGTGAATAAATAGAAAATCAACAGAAGTTAAATAATAAATAATAACAATGCAAATATAAATAAGATGACTCGCTTGAGGATACAACTTTGTTGGAAGAGAAGCAAAACACTGGAACATTTTTTCATCGAGCAGAATTGTTGGACGCTATGTTTGATCAAAAGCAAACTCTATCCAACATTTGATCGAGCAAAAACGTTTTGGACGAGCGTCATCCAACATGGGCGGCCAAACGGTCGAACAATGTTGGGCCGAGCAACGTTGGAACGTTGAATCCAACTTTATCCGATAATTTGGCCAGGGATTAAGGCAAGATCGCCTCCATCAACGGCGGAGGGTTGGGTTCGAGCAAGCCGTATGTCTTTATCGTGTTCCTTAATCCGTTCATGCATAGATCTTCCCGTCTCTCCAATACAAACCTTACCACATTCGCAGGGAATCTTGTAGACTACTCCGTCTTGTTTTACTGGATCGACAATGTCCTTAGGTCGCACTAGGTGTGATCTAAGAGTTGTGTCAGATCTGAAAACAGTCCGTATGCCTTGTTGTTGTAGGCAACGGCGAAGAGCCTCCAATGTGCCTTTGACGTATGGCAGAACCACAGTAGATTTATTTTCGGGTTCAGGTTCTTTAGTATTTGTTCGTCCCTTGGTTTTCGATTTTTTACAAACGAAAACGGATAACCGTCGGAAACAAGGACTGATGGTTTTGTTATGAGGTGTTTAGATCGATCGTACAGGCACTTGACAATACTGCGTTTTACAGACGCCTCAATAGTCAACAGCCGACGATCCGTTTCACAATGGAAACTGAGAATGACAACTCAATTCCCTTCCTTGATACGTTGATCATCAAGGATTCGAATGGATACCTCTCTACCAGTGTTTACAGAAAGCCTACACACACTGACCAGTACCTAGCGTAAGAGTCACACCACCCGCAATCCGTAAAATCTCCACATCTTTGTGACTCAATCGTGAGACAAAAGATTAACTCAGCTATCATCTGTTATTCCTAATTAATATTATCGATATGTAAATAGCTTTTCGTTTTCCAACCCGGCCAGTTTTCTCCCAATTGACATTTTCTCACCAAATTGGCACTCAAAAAACATTGAAGTAATCAATTCGATTCTATAGACCTTTACTTATAACAATGAGCTGTCTTTTATCCTCTATGTTGATGAGTTTTTTAGCTCCTGTGTGTTACAATTCTGTGGCCCAACAGGCGTCCATCCAAGGTAACGTTTGTTCTGTACTAAATTAGGGCACGCTAGCGCCTACACATCACAATCTTGGCGAAAGCTCGTGCGAAGAATCTGTTCATCGTACCATAGCATAGTGGATGTATGGCTCCTGGTAAACACGTCAAAATATAAAAATACTTGCGTACAACCGCATGGAAAGGGAACTGCCAATCACCATCTTCCCTCCTTGCGTATTCCCACAGAAACAAGACCTGGTAAGGAATATAGCACGCCACAAATGATATTATTATCACATAGATCATTCTAAGTAAGTCACACTCGAGCTCTGAACCACTCTTGCTTTCTCTGTGATCCTTGTTAACCTCAAGGTGAAGCGGTTGTCTCCTTGGTTTGTTTGGCCGAACGTTATGCAGATCACGGGGGTCTTCGGAACTCGTCACGGTGATCTCCGGGGTCTCCAAGACGTTTTCTCGAATGTGGCGCTTGAGTTGGAGTGTGACAACGCCGTAGGACAAGGACATGACCAAATATGGCACCAAGAAGCACAGGGTGAACCGTATGATGCTGTATATCTCATCTCCTGGGAAGCTTGACTTGCACACGTTGTGCCCTGATGGGTACTTGATCAGAATCCGTGTAAGAAAAAGGGGAAGGGACCATGCCAATGCCACAAACCACATTAAACCAATAATGGCCGCCATCGCGACACCAGATAATTTTTGGGTTAGCGATGAGATCATTACTAGACATCGATACACAGCAATAGCCGCCAAGTCGCTAGTGACTACAATTACAACCAACACTTGCAGCGGAGTGACCAATTTGCAGGCAAATTCACCAAACACCCAGTTGTATTTTTCTTGGTAGACCATCAGGAATGGTTGACACAGCGAGCTGATAATCTCTGCAACAGCCAAGTTAGCAACCAAATAATATACAAATGGCTTGGATCGTGTGGGAAGCTCCACCACAGCTTTTAAAACCAAAGAATTACCAACTAAACTCGCAAAGATGATCACGGAGAATAACACCAGACTGAGGACTCGGAGTCCATTAGGCTCCAGTATATGCTGCTTTGTGGTTTCCGTTGGCTCTATGGTCTGGTTGGTTAAATTGCTAATGTTCATTGTTCTGTATCTTCTCTTGCTTAAATCTTTCTGAGTTTATTCCCTTAAAATAGATGGAAAGGAAAGTTAAACAACCCATGACAGTGAAAGCTTTTTATCTAGATATAATCGTTTGTTTTATTGCCACTAAAACAGTTTGCTTGTCTACTTACCGATTCTTACAGAGTCAATAGCCAGGGGTACCCAACGACAAGTTTCGCTAAATATGTGTTCGGTGGAGGGTAATTCGCCTTGTGTTTTCGGCGTCGATTAAAGAATGCATTCGGATTTTCGTAACTGAAACGTGGCCTAAAATATTTGCAATTGGGAAATCATAGTCGCTCAGGTTTTCGAAAAGATCGTAATTGCTGTTTTTGGCAGTCAAAAACGTCAACTAGCATTCTCGGAAAGAAAATAGTTCCCTAGAAAATTCGTGGAAAGTTCATTTCAGCTTGCATTTTCTCAAAGGAAGATTTTGTTCCCTAACATTTTTGGGCAATTAATATTTCAGCTAGGGAATCCGAACAGATGAACTTCTTCCAGCTTTTGAAAACATCACTTTAAACAGAGTGCAAACACCTTAAGGTACTTAAAAATGCCTTTCTATAGCTTTTGGTTGATTTGGCTCGTTGGGTGCCCCTGAATAGCACTATGAAACGGAAATGTGTTGCGACTCAGCGCAAACAGCACACCCCATTTTCTCAGCTGTATTTGTGAGGAGTGGCTTAACATAAAGAACGATCGGAGGAAAGCTAACACTTTCTCAATTTGTGACAGTTTTGAATAAAAGAGAGTTTACCAGCCGTCACTTTAACCAATTCATGGGCAGTGAAGTTGCTTTCTTGTTCAGTAAGGAAGCACCTTGGAAAATTGAAACTGGTATATAACTGATTGCTGCAAAAAAAAAAAAAAAAGCATAAGACAAAGAAAAACAGATAAAACAAAGTAAAAGCCGGAACATTTTGCCTTCTTTTCTGGTAAACCCTTATCGGTGGTTATCACGAAAATTCGTTGCTGGAACAGATGAGTCTGACAATATGTTGCCTGTCGTGAAGTGACTGTCACGTTTCAGTTCTGTTTGTTAAGTTGTGTGATGTTTCGATTCAAAAGTTAAACTAAACGCAATAACCTTAAATTCAAGCCAAAAAAACAAATAAAGGAGACAGCAAAACTCCACCACCACCATAAAAACAACGCGACTTATCTTAACAGAAAGACGTTGAAAAGCTAGGGTATGTTAATTAATGTCCAACATCCTACTAGATCATTGACGTCAGGAGCGTTATTGCAGTGATAAAACGTAAAGGCCTGTCCAAACGGTAAATGCTTTACGGTAAAACATGCTAAAAAATGTTTTAGGGTAAACCATGTCTATGTTTTACAGAGTGGCCAAACGGCATAAAACATCTTAAAACATGTTTTATCAACAGAAGTAATAATCTCTAGAAGGACGACTAAGCTGCGAACGCAGCCCAATGATCTTGATCTCAGCAATAAGTATGTCCAGTTCTTCCTGAATTTTCTCATAAACTTTGTCACGCTTATCCTTCACGTGATAGTCTTTACTAAATATGCCCCATAGACAGGCGCTTTCCTCAAACATATAGAGAAGAATGTCCGTCTCTCCGTCACTCCATCTCTTTGTACTAGCTTTATTTCCTTTCCGCTTTGGTTTAGGCTTATCTTCGATAACATTTTCTGACAGATCGACTAAAACGTCCTCTTCGTTCGCCATCTTGAGAGAAATGAGCGCGTGACGTGACACCGTATCCATGGATACAAACAACCTAAAAGAGTCAGCACGCATGCGCGCATCAAACATGTTTTATGCATCTGTCCAAACGCGCAAACATCGCTCACCAAACCATCCTCGGAGACCCAGGGGCAGATAGCCGGGAAGGGACAAAGATTCGGGACGAGCGAAAGTTAACAAGACAGTCGGGAGAGCCCCTGGGAACATATCTTTATCGGACTCGTTCCAGAAGCTATTGAAATCCTGCTTCGTGATTGGGCGGAAATTTTCTGGCAAGGAATTTTTTTCTGCCCAATCGGCGATCAGCTTATATATCGCACTCCTTTCGTGACTCCTTACACCAACAAGTAGGCGGTGAACCTGTTGTCAACCATATTTTTAGTGGTTCCACTTGCCTCGTTCGTTCGACAGATTTATCCTACGAGGAACATTTTGGTGGCAAGGGACTCACAAAACCCAGAAATCCACAAATTAAAATTGAACTCAAGCAGCAATCACTTGTAAGGAACTAAAAAAATCAAGATGAAGACCGACCGCAGGCATCGCAAACTTCATGCGAAGAACAGCACGTAGCTCGGTCTCTTTCTGTCGTAAGGATCATTGTTGTTTGGTTTGGGCTTTTTTCTCTGGTTTACTTACGGGCAGTGGGCCGCTCCTGAAACTCTTTGGGGCGATGAAATTTCTGTTGCACGGGCCCGACAACTTTGCCGATCGGGCGAGAAGCACGCAGCTCGGCGGTTTAATTTTTTGCTCACGAAATCGAACCTTGGAATCGACGGTTTCAACTCAATTTCGAGAGAGACCACAGAAAGGCCTTAGAGAAAGTGTACTGTTCCACTGTGATCTATTGCAATGTTTTGGTTTTCATATTTTTTGGACTGGTATCTGTTGGCCAATGTGCTTTTCTTCCCAAGGTGTGCATAAAAATATGCAGATTGCCTTAAAAATAATTGGTAATTGTGTTGTACTGTACACGCAAGATGCATGGTAATTTGCACAAGCTTTCCATGAACTCCTTTACCACAGTGATGCTGAGCTCAGTTAAAAAGTTAATGAGACATTTACATTATGTTGACTGTGCTGCAACTTTTAGGTTGCAAAGTTTCAGATAAAATTGTTTACAAGTTGATGCAGGATGTTTAGTGTCTTGTATGCACTCTTGTCTTTATAAACGCTCAAGTGTATCCATAATATAACAATTATTAAATTCCATTTTTGCATGATGCAGTTGTAGTTGCTGTGATTGCTAAGCCAGTGGTACACCAGGAAAGGACTTGATTTCTCCCGTGAGACCACACAAATTTTGGAATTGGTTCTTCCTGTCACTGCCCTTTTCCTTGACAATTTTTAAAACATGAGAGAATGCTTCCAGTTAATAAAGGAACCATGTTTTCAGTTCCTCAGATAGTGTAAATGCATTTTGTGCCAAAAGACCCTTGATAACCACCTATTGGCAAATCATTCTCAACTATACAGTTCACTGAGTCAAACAGTTAGGCTGATACAATGGTATGGCTAAGTATAGTTAAATTATTTTAAGGTAGGTTTCAAATTAAAGAACATTGCACACAAACCATACTCATAACCTGAATACAATTACAAAATATGTTAACATGGTCACTCACACAAGAAAATTTAGTAGCTTCTCAGTAAGATATCCCCTTTTAGATAAAGTGGAAACAAAAAAAAAATAAATAAATAAAACTAGAGGGAATTGTTATTTCATTTATTTTTTGTTTGTTCAGAAGTTTTCTTGATAGTGAGATGTAACTTTAAATTCAAGTTTCCAATGTACATGTAATCTGTTTGGATATGGTAGTGATTATTTGTCACAGGCCTTATGGCATCAGAGTTGTTATTAGGTTATAGAGTAGCTGACTGGAATCTAACAAGAAGGTGGCTTTTTTATGAGAATTTAAACAGCCTGGAAACTTTTCATTGAAATGTAGGTGGCTCAAAATTTCAGGAAGCCACTTTTTAGCCAGCTGCCAGCACTTCAGGAGAAGCCTACCTTGTACTAAATGAAATTTACAATGAGTATACCCAAGATGAAATTACACCCTCACTTTCAGAGGGGGGTACAAAAAAATTTAAAATTATTCTTAAAATTTAATTGTCCATCTGTTATCTGTTGGTCTTTCACTTTGCTCAAAAGGGTCAATCACAAATCAGTTTACCAAAACAAAAATCAGTTTCCCATAACATGAAACAGTTTCTCAAAACACAAACAATTTCCCGAAACACAAGTCAGTTTACCATCATCATTCACTGAAACACCTGTAATAGGCTAATCATAGTAAGTGCATTGCACAAGATGTTCAGCAATACCATATCACACTGCCTAATTCTTAGGAGCTATGAAAGCCCTGTAATGCTACAAAAGGTATCAGGTCAATACCGTACCCCAATTACCATGCAAAACATCTGCCACAAATCTGCTAAGGTCTCAAAAATTATGCTAACTCTACCAAAAACATTAAGTGTCTATATGCTCATAAGAGTGATGAGTTTTGTAAAAATCTGTTTTCATCTTAACATAATACATGCCATTTTCCATTCCTTTCCCCCCAGAACACTGGAGTAGTTTCTATTCGTCTTACTCTATAACCAAGGTAATCACCTATTTTAAAAGCACAATCTGAACTCACATCAACGTCAAAATGGCATCTGTATGCAAGAGAATGTCAGAGTACTGGGAACTGATTTTGATTTGATAAATTGGTTTGTGATTTCGGCCTCCGTACTTTTCCACACAAAAACAGCCTTAAAGCCCAACCTTGTCTTTCATGATTGTCATAATATAAGTGGATGGAGAGACAACCATGACTACGGGTAAATTATTTTAAACTGGATTTTCTCAGGCCATTTCAAGGTCTCTCTCGAAATTGAGCTGAGCTGAGCTGAGACGCGACTTCGAGTCGATTGTAAGCAGTGCACGGTTCGATTTCGTGAGCAAAACAAAATTCAACGGCTGCGTTTCACTCGCCCGATCGGTAAACTTGCCTGGCCTGTGCAACAGAAATTCCATCGCCCCGAAAAGTTTCAGGAGCGGCCCACTGCCTGTGAGTGAACCAGAGAAAAACAATAGCTCATACCAAACAACAACAATTGTGGCCGAGTTGTCAACAATTCTTCGCGTGAAGTTTACGATACCTGCGATCGGTCTTCATCTTGATTTTTCTAGTTCCTTACAAGTGATTTTTGCTTGAGTAAAAGTTGAATTTATCGATGTCTGGGTTTTGCAGGCCCCTTTCCACCATAACTTTCCTCGAAGTGTCGATACAGCGATCGAAAATATGGCTGACAGCAGATTGGACGTTTGATCCTCGTATAAGAAGTCACGAAAGGAGTGCGATATATAAGCTGATCGCCGATTGGGCAGAAAAAAATTCCTTGCCAGAAAATTTCCGCCCAATCAGGAAACTGTATTTCAATGGCTTCTGGAACGAGTCCGATAAAGAAATGTTCCAGGGGCTCTCCTGTCCGTCTTGTAAACTTTCGCTCGTCCCGAATCTTCGTCCCAACCCGACTCTCTGCCCCCGGGTCTCCGAGGATGTCACCAAACAAGAGAACAAAAGAAATGTTTTAAGATGTTTTATCGAATGTTTGACAGAGTTCGAATCTTACCCAACACGTTAAAACATGTTTAAACAGCACAAAAGAAGGTGGTCAAACGGAAAAATGTTTTGCCACCCTACAATGTTTTAGCATGTTTTACCGTAAAACATTTACCGTTTGGACAGGCCTTAAAACAGGGCCTTATATTAATATTATATTAAGATAAGCGGCCAGGTACATGGAAAGACTACTCCTTAAGGTGTGCGAAGGTTCCTGGGTTCCACTAAATAATTAATGCGCGTGTCAAACCAAATTCAGGCAAACTTTATCCTTGTTTGCCATCTGGTATCTTCGAATTACGTGAATTACATTATTCATTGCGTTCACTTGGATGTTTTGCGATATTTCGCGATAAATGACGGCTATATTGACAATTCATCAGATCATGTTAGCTAATTATTAGTCAGTTAGACTGAATTAGTGAGTCAAATTTTGTTTTGAAAACTGCTTAGGATCTTCTCGACACACCACTTTTACGGATGAAGTAGCTTTACAAAATAACTCTGGTAGCATTGACTTTCAGTGTTATGATTTTTCGGAGACGTTTTGCCAAGCCGCAATAGTTTTAATTTGATTTTAAGCGAACAAATTTAAAATGTATTTTCAGTTTAAAAATGGAAAGTCATTCGGCTTGTGAAAAGAATCAATCCCAGCATGCTATATCGAACCTAAATGAGATATATTCCTCGTGCGAACATCTTCTTAAATGGCGTATGATAAAACAACATATAAACAAGAGTCAGTATTTGTATCATAATTCTGAAGTTCTTTGTATGCAAGAATACAAGTACTGATAAAATCTTTTTTTCTTAGCTGGCGTTTTCCGAAGTCGATTTGATAACCCTACAGTATAATATGCTGAAAACCCGCTGCAAAACTGAAAAGCACATGTAATCAAACGTTAAGGCACGTTAGAAGATTGCATGAAATGTAATTCGGATGAGATATGTTGCGAAAAATTAAGCGGTTTATTAAAGAAATATTTCAATTATGATATAATGCCTTAACCGCAGTTTACAAGAATATCCGGTTGTTTGCTAGCTTATCTTCACTCGCAGACCACGCAAAAGTGAATTTTCCCATCCACCTAGGATTCTTCAAAACTATATTGCAATCGTACGCAGGTATAAGGCTTTCTACAAACCGTTTAGTGTAGCGTCTTCAAGTCTACAAGGACACTATATTTGAAAGAATAATGTGACAGCAACTCTGTGAAACGGCGCGTAGTCATTTTAAGAACCTACCTTAAGAACCGCGGAGTTTGATGACTAAACCTTGAACTCTACCTCATTTATAAGTACATGCACTCTTGAAACCCCTGTCGGCGGAAACAGCTGTTATTCCCGGAAAAAAGTGAGTTTTTGAAGCAGTATACGTGATTAAAAATACCGTCAATGATTTCAAATGCAAAAAGATGAAAGACGTCTTATGCACGAGATATCTCGGCTTTATCTCGCCTTTGACGTTTCACTCTTAATGGAATAGGTTTTTAAATCAGGAAACCGAAGACCGGCCTTTATTTTATTATGTTAAATAACTTCTAAAACTTTGGTGTCTTCTAATCGCCGTTGAAGTCCTTTTTTTTTTTTTCAGGCTTCTATTCGCAATTGCATAAATTGCATTCACAACTGCGAAGATCATTCTTCATTTGATTTCATTTGCGCAGTTCATATATGATTCCTTTTATAGATCATTCACACTCATTTCTTTCACGGGAACATATGAACCCACAATTGACCTGCTCCCAACGTCAGTGGCTTCATATCTCAGTTGGTCACATCGTGAGGTCACGGGTTCAAACCCCGTTGAAGTCCTGAATTTTTTTTTTCAGGCTTCTTTTCGCAATTGCATAAATTGCGTTCACAACTGCGAGGATCATTCTTCATTTAATTTCATTTCCGCAGTTCATATATGATTCATTTCATATATCATTCACACTATTATTATTATTGTTATTATTATTATTATTATTATTATTATTATGTAAGCAATTTTTTTTCTTCACCTATGTTAATTATTATTATTATCATCATCGTCATCACCAACATCATCATCATTATTATTATTATTATTATATAAGTAATTTTTTCTTTTCCTATGTTAATAATTATTATTATCATCATCGTCATCATCAACATCATCATCATCATCATCATTATTATTATTATTATTGTTATTATTATCATTATTATTATTATTATATTAGCAATTTTTTCTTTCTTCTTCTATGTTTAACTTTCCTACAGTCAATGGTTTATAAGTAAAATACTTTTCTATCAACACTTCAAGTAAAAGACTCCCCTCCAATCTAAATCAGTACCTAATTGAAGAAAAATAGCTAAAAGAAAATTGCAGTATTAAAATTAACAACTATTAATAATTAACAATTAATAATAACAGTAATAATAATTAAGACTGAAACTTTTTCTAACCAGTATTTTTTATCTTTGTAAAAAGTTGTTATCAATGTTATAATGGTAATGTAGTAGTACAGGAGTCCGGTAGTAGTAGTAGTAGTAGTAATAATAATAATTATTATAATAATCAATGAAATTTTTAGCTTTTTCAATTTTTTACCAGTACTTATTCTTGTAAATGGTGCTGTTATTGATATTCTTAAAATAAAAATATATTATTTTTATTATATTAGCAATTTTTTCTTTCTTCTTCTATATTATAATTAGCATTATCATTATAATTCATATTATTATTATTACCATTATCATTATTATTTCCTTCCACAGTCTCGTTGTTATATCGTTTTTACCACCCACACAGAAAGGCTGCTTATTGTTAAGGTACTGGGATACGCCAATTCTGGGGAAATTTAGCCAAAGCCACGAATACTGAGCCAAGAAGTGTTTAGCAGTTTTGTTGTCGTCATTTTTTTATACCTAATACGATGTATTAGACTTTTTATTAAACAAGTTTTTAGCCTAGTTTTTTGTTGTCACATTTTTTGGAAGCTGAGCCATTATGATGTTTCCTTCTTATGTATTTGATCTATTTTCAATCCACGAAATAACAAGTGAAAATTGTTAGACAGGCATTTCTTATTTATTTTTCCTTCCACACTATGATCGTTGTTGTATCGTTTTTACGACCCACACAGAAACGCTGCTTCGGCCCCAGAAAAGCCTAAATGAATGGCACAGCATGAGCACATTATTTGTTGTGGCTTGTGCGTTTGCGAGGGAGAAAGAGCAAAGAAAAGAACAAACAACTAGAAGCTGGTAAAAAATCTTTTACCCTGAAAATTTTCAGTCTGGATAGAGTAATTTTTGAACGTTTTCGGTGAGTGGCAACAAGGCCAATGTGTCTCAAGGTATTGACGATTCGTAGATGCAGGAGTACCCAACGACCTTTTCTGAGAATTTTTATCGTACGATGTACTAAACACTAGCTGAGTGTCCCCCTCTCAATCTTCGTTAATATTTAACTTTCCTGGCAAAAAAATAACCGCTCTTCAATGCCAGCGAGCAAAACTTTTGAGAAATAAAAATCCCAGCCAGCTACGAGCGTGTCGTTTCTCAACTAGCCAGCAAAGTTGAAAATGCCACAAACACGAAATGCCAGCCAGCACGGGTGGAATCTTTCCAGTTTGCCAGCCAGCAGTCGCGTAAGGAAGAAAAATACCCAGCCAGCTAATTATTGATTTTAACTTAATTTTTGGGCAAAATATGTCGAATGGTTTATTTCGGATGTCAGATCGTTCCCAAGACGGGCAGTAGGCTTCTATCTGTATCCCGTGTTGTTTACTTTTCGTTTTTCCCCGAAGTCCTATCTTCTCGCAGATAAAAATCCACCAAAATACGAAGCCAACTGACAGCACATGCTATTCAATACGTTGAGACTCTTGAAAGTTGCGTTACGAGCCCAAGGACTGTTTGTTTTTCATTAACTTTATTTTCAATCTCACGCAGGTAAAAGTGCGCCCTCAGTACTCTCAGCCAGCATGAAAACTGAAATAAGACAACTGCCAGTAATAACGTGTTTTGATTCCTGTCAGCCAGTAAGACTCATAACGGACCCGAATTCTAGCAAGATTTCGTTAAAATAACACTGCCAGCAAGATTTTTATTTCAGCAAACATTTTGCCAGCCAGCCCAAAATCGGCCTGCAGAGCGGTTATTTTGCAGATCGGCTCCATCGAGCACTCCTGTAGATGGCGGCAATCCTGCTTGCTCGTATCATGGGGATCTGCTCGCGTGAAGTTCAAAACTGCACTGTGATGTTGTTTGTAAAGGAAGTTTAAAAATGCTCGACTTTTGGACAAAAAAGCCACTTCCATTTATAAGGCTATTGCTATCAACTAGCTAAAAGGGAAAACCTTACGACCCAGACGTGGCATAAAAGTTTGTCATTCCGAATGCTTGTCGAATTTCTGTTTTTCCAGGTTCGTTTATGAAATCCCTAATGCGGTAATCCGAGGAGGTAATTTTTCATGTTCTGTTTTCCTTGTGCGGTAAAATGACGCAAAAGTCGATATACAGGAAATATTCGCTCAAGCTGTTCTTTGAATACGCACAAAATCACAGACGCTAGGTTTCGTGCCAGTAGCTAGCAAAAAAAAAACATGTCCATATGGCTACAAGCCACAACAATTCCCGATCATCCACGGTTAAATGAAATAGATTCAGTGTATTATTTTTGTTCTGTTTCCCTAAAGTGATGTATTCACCGCTGAGGTTTTCGCTATCTATCGTTTTTTTTTTTTTTTTGTTATCTACATCGAGACTTACGAATGCAACCATAAATCAAGCTGGCTCTTAAATTAACACTTTTTCGTGGCAGCCGATGTAACGTCTCATCCATATCTTGAAGTCTCAGTCTTTCTTAAAATAAATGTTGGTGAGTACATCACAATTATATTCTGAAGCAAACAAACGCCTTAGAGGCGCAACGGCAAGTTGGCAATTTATGCCAAATAGATTGTAACAAAGTGAATTTACAAGCCATTATTTACCGGACGAAATGAGACACATCGTAACAGTTTTCAATGTTGTTATAACATTTTTACTCGCGTTCATCTGGTCACGATAATAACACGGCCGGAATGCTTGGCTTGAAATTTATCCAGTTTGTCACGAGTCAGTACAGACCACAAAAAACATCTCAGGGCACGGCGATGGTTGAAAATATTTGTTTACAAATATTAAAGTAGCCAAGATATTTATGAGTCAAACCTTATAGTAGTTCAAAGCTCCACTGCCTCCTGTCTCTAGCTAGCTAGTGTATGGCTTCTGTGGATGAAGTATACCACACATAGATACTGATATATGTAGCGATGATTAGCGAATTAAAGAAAAAATGGCAAGCTTATCCTTTTAAAGAGGCGCTGGCCCGGTGACGCAAATACACGCTTAATTAAAACTAGTTGAAAGAAGGTACGCGTCAAACAAGTGTACTTCGTCTACTTACGTCGACAAGCATTGATACCAGACAATAAAGTAGGCTTTCACTGTATTATCTGTCAGTCAAGTTGTAAACGAGCCAAATTAATCCACGCGCACTCCAGCGTTAGCTTAATGTCGGACTCAAGCTGCTTCTTTCAACAACCTCTCAATATTACAACAATTTCGTTTGAGTCGATTATAATATGCTAATGAGGACATTAAATGTGACAGAACAATAAAGAATTCTCATTTTTTTTGGCCATACCAGCTTAACCTGAAAGGTCAGGCATTAAACCGTATTAGCACATTTGATTAGCATTTAACGCTATTCGTTAGCATATAAAAACGACTCATGCGAAATTGATACTTCAACGAACTGACGAATGACGGATTTTATCACCAAAAATAGCTGATGGATACCTAATTAGTGCTTGGTTCCGGTCCCTTTGAGAGCTTTGAAAACCTTTTCAAAAATATGCCAAACTTATATCCCCGTATATATTCCCGTAGCTTTTTTTAAAACGAATACCTCTTAACTTGAAGCGGTAAATGCTCCCCATTTCTCAAAACTGACGTCCCGTACCGATTTACCTTTGACCATCTTTTGATTTTAAATGGAGTGTTGAATATCCTAGCACAAGCGGGAAGATCCTATAAGGCGGATCATCCTAGTGCCACATTTTTCTGAATTCAGAAGGCTGTACTTGGCCCTAACTCTAGGATCCTGAACTGAGAGATGTCAAGCGAGTAAAAGCGAGATGTCAAACGAGCTAAAAAGGGTATGTTCCATATCGCTCTACAGTTATCATTGCAAGATACACCCGCGATGATTAAGGAGATGACGAGAATGAGCCCGGATCAGTTCGCTCTTCGCTATTGAACAGGACATCTGCAAACAGAGCATCAAAATAGCGATTATAGATTGGCTAGCAGGGCGAACGTGACTCGCTTCAGGATACAACTTTGTTGAAAGAGCGCCAAAACACTGCATCATTTGTTCATCGAGCAGAATTGTTGGACGTAATTAATGTTTGATCAAAAGCAAACTCTATCCAACATTTGATCCAGCAAAAATTGTTGGACGAACATCATCCAACATGGGCGACCAAACGGTCGAACAATGTTGGGTCGAGCAACGTTGGAACATTGAATCAACGCTTTCTTCGATAATTTGGCCAGGGATTAAGGCAAGATCGCCTCCTTAGTTTGTTTTCGCTCAAACCAAAACTGTTTCAGTTATATTACATTTTGGAAGCCGGCAGCTTTCCGTTTGCATGCATATATAGCAGTTAATTTCTGTACAGCTGTTCAATTTAGGGTCTGCAGGGAGGCGGATCCAGGACTTTCTTAGGAGGGGGTGCACCCCTCCTTTTTCTCTTTTTTCTTCAATTTGTTTTGGGGGGAGGGGGGCAGAATACTGGTTAGATCGGCAGGGCTGCGCATCCCCTGCCCCCCCCCCCCCCCCCCCCCCCTAGATGTGCCCCTGGACTGTTTACAAGGAGGGACCCTATCAGGCTAAGCAACGTTTCGCTTGAAAATTTCAGTCGGGGTGGTTACCAATTCATTACCAAGTGGAGAGCCCTTAAGGGGGGCTGTAAAGATCACAAGGCCGTAGCTAGCATAGGGGCAAGGTGAGCACTTGCTCCCCAGACATGTTGGAACAATTTTTTCAATGTCCTCTCTTGCTGGATTGTTGGGCAGATAGTTTAAAGTTTACTCATATCACCTTGAAACTTTTCACAACCGATTCGCTCAGCAAACAAAAGAAAAGTAAATATTTAAACACAATAGACTGTCAACATTTCACCACAGTTTTCCATGTGAGGGAAACCTGGAAAGAGTGAGGATTTAATGTCGGGCGATAATAATCTCCAAACTCATGGAACTGCTAAGGCTACAAAAATGACAGGTGCTTTAGTTAACATCATCATGGCAAAAATTGAAACAAAACCTTAATTTTCGCCAAAGCAATATCAAGCCAAGGGAATGGAGACGTTACGTCGATGGCGTTTCTCCTTTTGGGATCATGAAAAGCAAGACATATTGAACAAGCCAACAAATTTCAGCTGAAATCTCAGTGAACGAAATAACTTTCCCAGACACAGTAGTCTTACTACAGAGGAGATTTGACAATGAATCTATCCTGGACATCAAGACCCACTATGAGCCGACTTCAATGTACGCACTTCACGTCGTGTCACACACCAGGTGTCATGGTTTTATTAACAAAGAAAAATAGAGGTCACGTGACCAGTCCTTTTAACGCTATCCAGTGAAAGTCATGGTTGGTGGTAGTTTAAATCCAGGGTCAGAGTTAAGATTCTACAGTTGAAACAGTTTCTAGGGGGGGGGGGTAACTTAGCAGGGCCAGGCTTCATTTAACGTTACCTCCTGGGTTTGGAGTTGGCCAGGTCACGAAACAAGCCACAGTATCAAACTCAATTACCCTAGATGAGATGATCATCGACTTCTGACTGTCACTAGTGGCTCCAACTCGACCTCCATTGTCTAGTTTTTAAAATCACCACCCCCTCTAGTTGGCTTTCATGCAACTTCAACCTTGAAGCTAAATACTGGCCAGAAAGTAGTACCCTCCCCCCAGATCTTGCAGCATGTGGTTGTTTTCAAATAAAATAGCGTTGATATGTTACTAGCCTCAAAGGCTTTTGTTTAAGTAGCTGAGCAATGAAAAATATCAACATCATAAAAAATTGTTTTATTTAACCCATTGGCACCCGTGCCGGCCAAAACCGGCCGTAAAAAACTCCCATGCTTCAAAACATTGCAACTTTCTCAATCGCACGAATATTGCCTTACCTGTTAGTTGTGAGAACGAAATGGAATGCTCTTTAAATTTGGATATCCAATAAATGCAAGAAACGTAGCGATTTTTACCAAATATGGCCTTTTGAGTTTGGACAAGAACGAAACTGGCCGTTTTTAACGTCAAAGAGAAACGACAAAAATGCCCCTTTTTGCCTTCATGTTTTTTAAGGAAATCATCGCCGAAAAACCAAACCTCAACCATCACAACGAGATTCAGTCCTTTTTCTAGCTTAGAAATGACTTTTTTTTCATATTCTTCTCCCGAGCGTAGATACAGCCTTTTGTTCCAATGCATTCGTGCCTTTCCGCCATTTTCAACATCTAGACCACATTGCATGCTGGGAAATGACGAGAATTTTTGACAGCACCCGTTCCTTCTCCCGATTCTTTCACATATAAACTAAGTCTACAGCCACTCCGACCTACTGCCAAAAATTCCTGCTTGTGGTCATCTTCAGTACTCAGAAATTCCAAAATATGTGGCGGTAGGTCGAGAAATTCATCAATAGTCGAGTCCCAAAGGTACTACGTGTTCGACCGGCCAAATTCCCAGTTCGTCGAGTAACAAGCCAAATTCAACAACAAAGTACATCACCTTGCTCGATTCTTTGAGAAAGTGGACTCTTAGCTACGTCACGCGCAATGATGCTCATCAGGCAGCCGCTAAAGATGAAAAATGGCTGTAAATTTAGCGGAAATCGCAAGCAAACCGAACTTGGGCCATTGTTGTCGCTTCACGGATAAAAAATAGCTACGTCAAAATGACGTTTTCAGAAACCTTGAGCCTCCAGTGGCTTAGGACAGCACCACGTTTCCCTGGTAGTTCAAATAAAGAGTCACCAATTGCTATTCATCGTTTATAGGTGGAAAATCACTCCGAAAATGTAAAAACCGCCGGTAGTCAATGGGTTAAAGGTGAAGCAATGAGACTTCTTAGAACAGACTCTCCATAAACAATATTTGACTGGTGCCTCTCTAACTTCAAATCGCGCCTAAGAGCACATGGCTATCTAAACAATTTGTATAGGGAGATCAATAACAGGAGTGAACTTCGCTAATAGAAAGTTGGCACTCCAACAAGGCAAAAAAACGCGCAAGAAAATATTCTAATTCTAATTCTAATTCTAATCGTATAATCTGCGAAGGGTAAATCTCAGCACGGCCATGTTTGTCACTACATACCATCCATCAGTGTGTGACCTTAAACAAGCATTAGGAAAAAAACTGGGGCTTAATACAAAAGCAGCCGTTGACGAAAACTAACTGCACAAATCCTCCGATTATATCATATAAGAGAAGTAAATCTTTCAAAGACCTGCTCGTCAGAGCAAAAATTTAAATAAAAGCTAAAGAGCGTCGCAACTGCAAACCCTCTAAGACACTCAATTTTTCTCTCGTTCTTCGCTCATTGTTTTGCCCGCCCCAAATATTTGAGAGCCTAGAACAGGTTACATGTACCACAGATCACGAGGGCAGTCTGTGTAAGCCTGTCATGACTATTCTTTAAATTTGAGCAATATATCAATCGCTTACAAAACCTTAAGCTATAAAAAATACCTATCATTTCAAAGTTGGACTACTTAACATTTACTTTTGATGAAATATCTATGAAAGTAGCATTTCCTAGTCTCTAGATTTCAAATGTTTGGAGAGCATACCTCCAGAGTCCCGTAATGCCTTTTGCCTCCGGCGCTTGGCTTTATTGCCCCCCCAGACAAAAATTGCTAGCTACGGCCTTGAGATCGTATTACCAGGAAGATCCTCGAATGCGGATCACCCTTGCGCCATATGTTTTCTGTATTCATTTTTCATGCAAAAGGTTGTATTTGGCCCTTGCGCTTGGATATTTCTAGCAATAGCATCTTCCTGGTGGATTGGAAGATTCTAGCACCATATAAACTACGTTTGCTTCTTAGATCCTAGTATTAAGGACAAAAAAGAGACGGCAGCCTGGCGTTCATCTGCTCAAGGCTGAAATTTCTTTTGGCTTTCTTCTCCACTTGGTAACCACCCTGACCGAAACGTTGTTTCGTTTTCCAGGATCTTCCTGCTGCTGGGATCGTCCTCTTCACTATCTCATCCGGCTGCGAATATTTTTTTTATGCGGTTTACATTAATGTTTGTTGTAGGTTCCGTGTGATAAAAACATGGTTGCAGTCGCTTGCGAGAGGTGAAGCTCTAAATATGAATGTTTTCTTTCTCATTTGAGAAATGTCTCCTCTTAAGTAGGTCATCGCTTATGTTTCAAAAATGTGATTTTTATTTGTAATTATAGTGATGAAAAAATAAACTTTCATTATACACTTAGAGCCGATTTTTAAACGTAGTTTGACATGGCTTGGGAAAATAGGCCATGATCAAAGGAGACTGTCAACGCGTTGAACAGAATGTTTTAGCATTTATTACCGCAAACCAAATTTGTAATGACATTAATTGACGTGTGACCTGCGTGAAGCACGTTTAGATCTGGCTAAAAGGCTGTTTATCCATGTTTAACTTAGACTACGTTTTAAAATTTAAAAAAACCGGCCCTGAATGTCTCGTCCCGAGGGAAAGAGTTTTGTTTTCCGAGTCTTGAATTGAGCAAACTTGAAAATGCTCCCTCGTGTATACTGGTCATGCAAAATGACCCTGGAGCATGCTCCGGGAGCAAAACCCTTCGTATCAGTTCCAGCCTTTAATCCCAGGCCAAAACGAACTCACAAGTAGACACAAGTAGACGCAAGTTGAACACTTGGGTCTACTTGCGACTCCGTTTGGCCATGGCTTGCGTGCACTTGCACTGACTTGCGACGACTTGGGCTCATTTTGGTCGAGATAAAAACTTTTACGCAAGTCGACACAAGTTTTTCACCGCTTAGCCACCCAACTCAAGTCAACGCAATGACCTCTAGACCACGGTGGTTCAGCATATCTAATAAGGTAAAAATAGTGTATTTACTCCAAAAAAAAAAAACTAAGCACTCTTGTTTTCGCTTCGATTGATATTTCTGCTAAGTGTTTGAGAAAAGAAACGCTTGTCGAAAGATGATTGTAGGAAATTTTCGCATAAACTTCAATGGAGTCTCTGTGAAATGTGAGGAGAAAAAATAATCAGCAGAGTGAAACTTTTCAAATACGTCATTTCAAACATAGGAAAGAGAGTAAGGTTTCTGCGGTCAGTTTCACGTCACGCAAGTAAAAACTAAAATCGCTTATCATTCAAAAACTAATATCCAGAAATTGAGATATTGTGGGAAAATAGTGAATACACTACCTATCAAAGTCAAAGGGGTGTATGTTATCCCGTACTTGAGTTATTCTACAAAATGTACCACTCAAATTAGTTTAGTTTGGAGCGGCCACGGAGGAACACGGCAGTCTAATTCAAAACAGCTGGAGTTAAGTTTGGTCATGTTAAAAGCTTTCTTCTCGCTGTTGAACTTGCAAACATTCGTATAGACACTTTTGTTAACATATTAGTTGTTCAGACTTCAAAGACACAAGGTGAATTTCGATTGCGATTGCGCAGAAACGCCGGAAGTGAGCTTTGTGGATGAAACGCGACGACGAAAAATGAACGCCATTTTAAACCACGGGCTTTTCTACGAAACCCCCGGGACGAAGCCCGAGTAATTACTCTAATAGCTGCTACAGCTTAAGGTAGAAAAACCAAGCCAACTTTATAGATTGTGGGCAATCATTGAGTCAAGATGAATTTTTGTAACGCAACAAATATTTGTTGGAAAAATATAACATACAAAATTTCTAAGAAAACGCAATGGTAATCATGTGCAAAATTTGAACGTCATTGGACAGAAACTGAAACGAAACGATGATATTTTTACATTTGTAGGGTTAAATGATAATGTACTAAATGTTTTATAAATTGAAACTGAAATTGTTTTGGATGTTGTACAAGATAATGTAATTATTCGGCAAGCGAAGGTTTTCTAGAGTTTTGTTTGTTTTTGAAATCACAGCAAACAAATTACGTAAACTTGGGCTGGCTTCAACGAAAGACCTGTACTTACATTGCAATAGCTTCGCTGTCCTCGGGAAGATTTTTAGTGAAACACCTGGGCTTACACGTGATAGACTGATACACTGTATTTGCCGTGCTTACACTGTGAAAGCTCTGTGCTTGTATCAATACAGCTGACTTGTTTCGTTGTGAACAAAGTGGTTCAGTGGTATAATTGTCGCAAAACTGTCCTGAAAAATGGTTCTATATTTGAACGAAGTGGGTCTGCTTTGCACAAGTTTGCACACGCATGATGAAATTTATAAAAGGACTGAAATGAAATGGTTCAGATTGCACGTGAAAGGCGTCACTGTAGGACGAATATGTTATTAAAATATACCTTCCCTTCTATAAGGCAAGATGATCTAGCCTATAAAAACCTTCAAAAATTTACTAACCTGGTGATTAGGGGGGGAGAAACTTAACTACAAGTCTGTTGCTAAGGAAATCTCCAAACCTCCTTTATTTCGGTTCCTGGACTCCAGTGGGCTTCAAATTTTGGCGTGTGTGTTCAGTTCACGTTCCCTTTAATTTTTTCGAATCACGCCCATATTTGGTATATGTCACGTGACCAAAATAAAAAACGTCTAAAAACTCGGACTGAGTGGATCGTTCTCGAATTATAACATTACTTTTTGCCAAAAGACGGCAATATCGACAACCTGTAGCATGCGTTTCATGAAAAGTACAATATTTCGAAAATTATAAGACTTTAAGAGGTTTTAAATGCATTTTTCTTGTAATGCTCACCATCTGTTTATCAGAGAAGCATTTCCATGCTACAGGTTATGCAAAATATCAATCTCTATCTGGTCCACTAAAGAATTAAAAGCACTCCCGCGCTATTAATTCTAATGGCCTAATTTAGCAATAGAATGGGAACGTCATTTGAGGACGCGAGAGCGCGCGGAAAGGACTGAACACGACTTCCGGTGCTCAATTTGCTGCTCTGCGATTGGCCAAGTCGATCTGCGCATGCCGTCATCATAGTCGTGACGTTGTCTTTGCTAAATTAACCAAATCAATCTAATAAATCATTCTTAGTGGAAGTCCACAAAAATCGGGCCAGCATCAGGCTACATACATGCTGCGCATGCTCAGTAGCAACGTTGAGTTTAGGATTGCGGGCTTCTCTTGGTCGCCCTCAACAACTTTATTTCTTCTGACAGTTCTACACAAACTTCTCCGACAAATACATCGTGGTGAAAACCGACCCGTTGAACTTTGAAATAATCTTCATATAAAGAATGGATGTAAAAATTGATTGTTACCAGCATTTGCTGCTTGAAAAGCTCCTGCATAAAACTGAATTCACTCGAGATATACAAAAGCCTTGTCTTCCGGGCTTTTGTATACCTCGCGGGAAACAATTGCTGGATTGAATCGACAGAACACACGTCAGGATCATTAACTAGCCCATGACAGTTGAAGTTAAATCTAGGCAAACTTCGGCTGTGTAACAAAACAGTATTTTACGTGTCCCTCTCGGCTGAGCGGTAAACTAAAAGCTTGTTACAATTATCACAACAACTTGCTTTTTTTGTCAAAACACATTTATTTTAATTTAATTCTCAATTGCTATAATTGAAATGATGAAGGATATACCTAAGAGCGGTTTTCAATTGAGCGTCGTAAAACTAAGAGCGAAGCAATTACTTTGACCAATCACACTGCAATGACCAATCAGAATTCAAAGTAATTACATAAAGCCGGCGGCAAGCGCGGGAAAATACGCGCTTGCAAGTCACGGTTTTGCTTTGATTGATGGATAATTCCAGCCAATCACGGAGTGAGGCTAGAGGTACAGTAGAACCAAAGCAGACAGCGAATACTTTCGACACTCAATTGAAAACGACTCTATATATGCAATACAATTATATTACCCATTTACTCCTAGGTTTTGACCAGAAAATTGTAAGCTTATTATAAATACAATTTGCCATTTAATGACAAAACCCTTGAGGACCTTAGAGTTTAAAATTCAGTAGCAATAGAAAAATAATTGTAAAATCTTTCGCCTAATTTTTTTTTCTAATTTCCTATATTTAATCATTATTTCCAGATAAATCAGTTAAGTTTCAAAGTGCAACCTCGGCGGCGAGACAGTCAAAAAGGAAAATTTTTATACAGCAAACTAAGCTAACGGAACCAGCAAATTATGAAAATTGTTTTCTACTTTCTCCTTTCTGATTTATTCTCGTATCACTTGCTTGAAATGAGACGAACAACGTTTATACGTCCGGTTATGCGTTTCATTGTTGCCCGCCTGTATGAAGACAAACAGTAAAAAGAATTATGGTTCCCATAATACGTCTTGTGCCTGTCTTTATACTGGTCCAACGACGGAACAAATAACCAGGTATATGCTGCATAAACGTCTGCCTGAGCTTGTTACAGATCGTGAATTATACGATATAGTATTGTTTACGTATTGTAATTTTACATCAGAAAGTTTGTTAACGAACGCAAGGTCCTGCTCATTACGAACAATTTTTGTTTAAAAAGAAATGCCCGCAATTTTTGAATTTGGCATCGAAGGATACGATGGAAACTGGCATCAATTTCAGCAAGAAAAAAGCTCGAACCCCATCAGTATTTAACATTAGAAGCCTCTTAGATTTCTGTTGGCCAGGTGTTATGGTTGCACTTCGATTGTTGGCTTTTTATTATTGTAACATGGTCCTAACATTTCATTGATATTAATTAAAAATACACTTTGTTTTCTGTTTTTGGTTCGTTTTTTGTTTGTATATTGTTTTACTGTCTTCAACCCCACTAATCCCCGCATCCACAAAATTACTCTACCCTGCTAGAAAGCTTATTGCTCTACATCCCTTATCACCAATTATTACTGCTGTTAAATCATTATGCAACTTAACAATGGTATGCGGAAAAAGTACAGTGTGCAACCTCGGTGTTAAAAATATTTGCTGCTAGCTAAGTTGCAGATGATCCAAGTTTGAGTTCGTTATTCAGTTCATTAAATTAGAATTAGACATCTTTGATGAAGGTGTTGACAGGATGTTGTAGGTAACAAAAGAAAAGTGTCTTTTTAGTTTTTCATGGCGAACCATGGGTGTTGCAGAATTTGTCGTAGGGTTGGACGGTTGCAAGGGTTTGCGTTCAGCAGGGAAAAGATCAAGTTCTTCACTTCTGTTGAATAAAAGGCAAGACAAATAGGAGAGAATGTCAACATTTAAGCTCCAAATAAGCTAAATTAGGCAACTGTTCGATTTGTTAGGGCTCGGGGGAATGACTGTTGGTCAGTCACCGAAGTTTTGATCGCTTTGGGACATACCAGAGTGCAAGGCAGTCGTGTAAACAACGTACGTCTCTTTCTGATAGTTAGTCAAGATTTGGGCAGCAAGAAAATCTAGAAAAGAGGCATCTCGCCGGCTTTAGAAGTTTCCTTTTTTGGCAACAACAAGTCACAGAGAAACAACTCAGTGGTACTTTTACAACGAAATTGCAAATTTAAAGCAAGAGTTTGAATTGTTTCAGGTCTACCTTTTTTCTCGCTTTTGAATGACACGACAAAATAGATACGAAATTGAAAAAGTCGGGCCGACATTTTCCAATTCTTTCTTTGTGTCAAGCACGAAATCTGTAAAATTCAACATTGGTCATCTAAAACCAAGCCAGTCTCTTTAGGTAGAAGGAATGAAATATAATTTGAGCACATTTTTCGCGCCGTTAGCTGTCGGAAAGAAGTAAAAATCATGCTGAAAGTACCTGGTGAGAGATGTTGAGGCACTCTGGGTGGCAAGATTAGAGCATCATTTTGATGTTCAAATGCTCTAACATCAGGTGACAATATATCCACCAGAAGAATTCCCATCTGCCACACTGTGCCCTGACAACCGTCATATTGTTTGTATTTGGTGAATTCAGGAGGCATGTAACTTCTTGTGCCTGAAGGAAAAAGATTAAAAGAACAACAATGTTACCACAAGGTTTAAGAATTAAAGCGATGCCTTAGAACATGGTCCTTCAACTTCCCAAAAAGATATGCTCTGTTTTCGAGAGACATGGCTAGCTTTTTATGATATGATATACACTGTCGACTTTTCCGAGTGAAATTGCGGGTAGGAAATACGTGATTATAGTTTTCCTGTTAGTGATTTTATCTGTCTGCTGGGGCATGGCTTACTGTGTGCATGCGGTACCTTTGAACTGGATAACTTTAAGCCCTACATAGATAATACCAACACGCATATTCTCCTAATTGTTTTCCCTACAATTCTTATTGTACTAATTGGGAGAATGTATTTAAGATCAAGACATTTCATTTTTGGTGATCATCTCCCTCACTCTCGTGACTGGTATTTTTGATCGAGCAGTAACATTGTAAGGAGAAAATAGAGGCAGATCACGTTGGGCTTAGCGGTTTAAAACGAATAAAATATTATCATTTTTATTTTTTATCATTAAAGTATGGAGTATTGGCTGGTAAGATTTGTTATCAAATGAAGAATGATCCTCGCAGTTATGAGGTTTGCATACGATGCCTGCTGCAAAACATTTTTGAATTTGTTCATTCCTCCAAGCGATCTTTGCAGTTCATTCACCATTCTCACCTCTGAACCTTGTAAATGGTTCTTTTTGGACTTCAGATGACAGTCCAAAGTCGATCAGCTTGGCTTCATCGATGCTCAAATCAACAAGGATATTTTCTGGTTTAATATCTCGGTGCAGAACTCCATTTTCCTCGCAGCAGATGTTGGCTTGGAGGATTTGAGAAAAGTACTTTCGGACTTCCTTTTCTGTCAATGTTTCGTTCTGTTTGCACCGTTCCTCAATGATGTTAAACATGTCCTTGCATTTTTCAGGTCTTTCCATGACATACACAAAGTATTCGTCAGTGTCTATGACCTCATAAATATCTATGACATTGCGGTTTTGCGCTTTGTGCTGAAGATAAGCTTCGGCGGGAATTTCTTTTCCATTGATCTGTAACCGAGAAAGAGGTAGAAGGGGGTTAGAAATTGAAACTAAATGTTTACCGCAGTCTTGCAGGGATTTTCGCTTCTACTGAGACGTCGCTGCTGCACCAAGTCACACACGAAATCGTGATCTGATTCACTTCACTTTACGCAGAGTGTACTTTAAACATACTAGTAAAAATCACATAACCGAACGAGCCTTTCTCAAACGAGCTATACAAGTTTGTAATTGAGTGTCGCAAAACCAAACGTAATTATTCTGGCAAATCACAAAAGAAGAAACCAGCATTGAATGAACCGATCACAATTCCCATCCGGGAGTATTCCCAGAAAATTTGGGTAGGGGTGTGCGGCCCGCTTCCTGAAACCCTTACCCTATTTCAGACAAAAATCTGCGATTTTCCCTACCCTATTTCAGACCGGACCAAAAATTCGATATCTTATTTCAGAACTATTTCACGTGCACGGTTGGCGTAAACATAATTAAAAGACAAATCAGAAGGGCTTTTGTTGATGGTCATATCGCCTAATGATGAATTAAGAAGTAGCTTCTTCCAAAAAACAGACCCAATTCAAGCTTGCACAAACCATACCCTATTTCAGACCGAAACGGCTAGAAAAACCATACCCTTTGGGGCCGCACATACCTATATAGCCAATATAAGGGAGTACCTCCGGGCTCAATTCACGAAACAAATGCATGCAGCCGACACGTAGGACGGGAAAATGAAGACAAGCGACGATTAGCTCGGGTTTGTTTCTTGGTGGCGCAAATTTTACTGACCGAGCACAGAGCAACATAAAGCGAAACCAATGAAACAATAAAGTATTTCACCACTCAAGAAAAGCTGTTCCAATCAACTGAACACTACTATAACTGAGGTTTGAGGTGATTTTGTTAAGGCTAGTCGAAAAAATGATTCCACCCACTACCGTGGTGATAATAGTAAAAAAGCTGCGTCATGTTAAAACTGATAATAAATTAAATTTTACCAACCTCTTTAAATTCCCTGACCGAGCTTTTATGCACAAATTTAAGCGCCACCTGAGAGCAAAACGATGTGAGTTAGTTTTCCTCAGTGCCATGTTATTAGCTCGCGTACTGGAATTATTTTCCGAAAAATGCCAGGTTCTGAAATACAACCAATCCATGGAAAGCATCCAAACATCTCAGCCACAATATTACCAACTTACCGGCAGATTGTCTTCCTTCTGTGTTGCAGCAATGACTTGACCAAACCCGCCAGCTCCGAGAAACTTGCCAAAATCAAAGGCAGCAAACTCAGCTGAAAACCAAAAAAAAGGATTTGGTTCTTTACACCGATGAATTACAGTAGACTAAGAAGACTACTAGTTTGGGAGAGCGCAAGTAAGGTGAAGGGAATTTGAAATTTTGCTTTTGAATGATTTTCTCTCAAACTTTCATCCCTGTAGCTAAAAAGGGGCGAATCAAATTGAATCCCTTTGATTCGAGTGTATTTCCCCAAAGATTATAGTCTCTAGAAATCCGAGCGCCCCTCAAAAACATCTCCACCCCACATCTTCACAAGTCTTCTGCACTACATGATAATTCCGTGTTGTTACTTTGCATTTTCACTGGCTAAAAACATTTTTAAATAGAGTGGCTGTTTATTACTCTGAACAATTAGTCCACTGTAAGCTAATCTAACATCCGTGGGGTCAGAAAAATGAGGGAATAAACATTAACTTGCAAAACAGGAATTAATCAGGAAAACCTCAGTTATAGCAAAATTATAGGTAAACATCTTGGTTAATCAGGGACTCTGGTAAGCAGATATTTCCCTTTCAAGTTGACTTTCAGTCTTGAATGGTTACATATTTTTACAGCTTAATACCACAGGGTGGGGACGGAAAGATGACCTACGAGCTGTCCTGCTCCCCTTCCAAAGGGGCGTGAAGGGGTAAAAGTCATACGTGTATTACCATAAATAATCTCCAATAAAATGGAAACAAAGGAGAACAGCACAAAAAGAAGGAAGGAGTTTATCACAGTCGCCATTCGTGAGTGAACTGTTTGCAGTGAACTGTTTGCAGTACTGTTTGCAGTCCAAATCAGAAATAGCTAGCAGACAATATTTGCAATAGTTTAACATACCTTGAGATGCCAGATGCTTTATGTACTCCGGAGTTTCATTTGGTATTTCAACATCCGGGTCACTGGCATCACAACTACGGTTCTCGCTGGATATGCTGCTAGCTGACAGAGTACATTTGACTTGGCTGACTGCCCAGGGACATCCCTTAAAAAAACAACAATCACTGAAACTCCTAATACGTAGAAACTTGAATCGCGCTTTCGGTGAGCGGGTAGGTGTTCCACATGAACAATTGTCACGTTTTTCTAATTAGGAACTCTTTCCAAATGTTTCGAAATTACGCCACGACGAAAGCAAACATTGAGAAGGTAACATATTTGAATCCTAAGTATATGTACATTTGCAGCCTTTACAATGCCATCATAGATCTGTAGTGCATAATCCAAAAAGACATTACAGAATTTTTCATCGCGTTTGGGGTATTTGCGAAGGAGGATGATGGAGGGGTTTCTTTTTTTGTCGATTTTTGTGAGAAACTGTAAAAATGAAGATTTCAAGGCGATTAAAAGTAACATAAATATGAAGGCAAAACATTAACAGAAAAACGAGGAACAGTCTGTTGTAGACCCGGCATCTTACAGAATATAACTGCATGCTAATCGTGTTTCTATGCTTCAGTTTATTCCGACTTAACTTCAAGATAAAATCACTCCCTCATTGAAGAGCTTTTTCGCTCCTCCTTATACATACAACCATCACGGAAATGTAAGTTGTTTAGAGAATAGAGAATAGAGAAAATAATTCGATCGAAAGTTCTTGGTAACCATTTCATTCAGGCCCTACGATTTCCGTCAAAGAAGGACTGCAAGAGGGCCCTGCGAGAGCCAAAGCCAAATTCACTTTCGCTTCAAACAGTTTGATGTAGGCCCGTCTAATATTAACCAAACTGAACAAGGGCTCTTTGAACAAGGGCTCTGATAACAAAACAGTTGAAAATTGGCTGGACTGAATAGGTTTGTAACGATGAAAGGATACTCAATATACCCGATTCGAGTAAAATCTTGCAATACAATTCTGCAAACGCTACTAAGCTTTGGATCTGGTTGTGCTCCATAAAGTTTTCTAATTAAACAAAGTATTTCTAAAATCACGATTATTTGTTAAGCTTACCTGGAAGTCAAAAGACAAAGAGCTGTCAAGGCTACTTATTGTTGTCATATTCTCTTGCTGTGTAAATCTGTGCCTCAACTCTCTCAATCGTTCACTACGACTGAAGAAGAAAAAAAACAAGTTAAGCTCAGTGTGACTTGTGTTCTTTCATTTAAGCTTACTGACGTACCTAGAAATAATAAATTCCTTACCTCTTTGGTTTCGACTGAGTTCTGCATTTCAGTCGTTCACTAAGGCGAGCCTGCGAAAAAGAAAAAAAAGTAGATAAGACTGATAAGACTTAAATTTAAGTTATAGTTTTAGTTTAAACTCAGCCTATCGCATGCATGCACTGCAAAATAAACAACTCCCGATCTGTGACACGCGTTTCTTTGTTGTTCTAATATCAAGGGTCAAAATCTGTTTTCCTTTAACTTTATTTTCACTTACTTTTATATCGAGTCGGATTTTCTTTGGCTGGCAAACCGGTTCACTGTCTATCTTTCTCTTTAAAGTTTTCTTTTTATGAACCGGCAAAGCCGCATTATCAACAAACTTTTCATCAAAAGCGAGCTTCGCCTTTGAAAGGTGTTCACTTATATCACACATTGTTGATGAATTCACTTGAAGAAGACACAAATATCTCAGTTTTACACTGCGTTACAACAGCGCTCTCAAAAGCTGTGTTCACGGTAAGCTAACCTGAACACAACTGATCGTTTCTATGGTAAACTTGCATTTCTGCCCTTTATGACGTTTTTGCTCGTGCTTGGAGAGCTTTAGATGCACGCGCAAACGACTACAGACTAAGAAAGAACTCACTAACACAACTGAAAGGTGACTTTCAATTCACAACAAATTGAAGAAGAGGTATTAAAGCAAGTGATCTATTTTCACTAGTGTAAAAAGCAAAGCGGCAAAGCCAACTTAAGGTTAACCATACTTATTGTACACATAAAGAGCAGTTCAAGTCGAAGAGAATAGTGCGAAACTAGAAAACAGGAGTTCACAGAGAAACTCTAGAAGATTTAAGCCGCGGCTACACGAGCGATTTTTTGCTTGCGATGGTGATGCGATTTTTTTTAATTGTCGCGTCACCAGCGCGCAGTGAAAATCACCCGTGTAGCCACCCTCGCACAGGTGATGCGACAGCTCAAAAAATCGCAGAAAAAGAATCGCGAAAAATTAAACTCATTCAATTTCTCGCGATTTTTTTCTTGCGACGTTCAAGGGTGGCTACACTGGCGATTTTCATCGCGCGCTGGTGACGCGACAAAATTGAAAAAATCGCATCACCATCGCAAGCAAAAAATCGCTCGTGTAGCCGCGGCTTTAGAACACTGAGGAACGTTTTTAGAAGAGGAACAGGAACGTTTTTAGAACAGGAACGTTTTTAGTCAGGACCACTCACAAATAACTGGCTTCAGTGGAAAGCCTGATCAAGAAACAGGATATTTCCTTCTTCAGTTAGACTCACATGAGGTGATGGTTGAAAAATACAGTTCAAAATCAAACCAAACATTTTCAGCTTACCTGAGTTTAAGCTTAAATTTAAGCTTAGTTGTGATTCATTGTAAAGTGAAACTGGCCTCCCAACAAATATCACTTGTGCAGCCGGATGAAAATGGTAAGAAAACAGCTCGTTCAATGCAAAAGTAAGCTTATACTTAAGCTTAATTTTGGTCCATGCGGGATTTGACCATCTTTTCATCAGTGAAAAGCTAGTAAAATGGCATTTGTTGATACAAAGCGAAGCCCGACCTTCTCGGCCGTGGTACATTTCTTCCCCCAAAAGCTTTTCTGTTTCAGCTGGTTTTCCGCCAGAGCAAATTTAGACTTCTTTGTATCCCTCTGGAAGTTGAATTGTTGAATTCATTTGCAGCGAAATAAGTGAAGTTTGTAGCTCACGAAGCTGTCCACGAAGCCAACTAAGTGCAGATAAAGTGCGCTTGGCCAATCAGGAGCAACTGAGTAAATCTGGCTTTTTGTCCAAAAAGAATTTTTTTGCAGGAACTGCTAAAAAAAGGCTTCGGCTGGACAAAGTGGTAAGCCCACGAAACGGAAACAAGCGCCTTATATAACAATTTTGAACAGATAAAAATCCCCCATACAGCTCATTATTTCACACCATCTTAGAATTCAAGTTCGAAATATAAAAGGCAAGCCAGCAGGCTAACACAAAACTAGAGCTAAACGAAACGACTTTTGAGGATGATGAACACTCGGCTTTCATTTCTTAATTTAACGCGCATGTTTAATCTTGAAATTGAGAACATAGCCAGTAATGATCAAAGCATTATTGCCGGTAAATAAATGAAAACTAACTAACTTACTTGATTTTATTACACTGTGATAAGATTAGAAACTGTAAAAACCTAAAAATAAGGCTTGCTTTCAATGTTATTTCCTTCTCGATAAAATTGGTCGACAAACATTAAATCCCTCTACGGCTGAAGTCCAATTGTCTTATCAAGTAATGTGTTTTGGTCCGTTGACAGCCCGTTAAAATGAGTTAGTTGGTGGTAAAGTGGGTTATAACATTAAACTGACTGCCTCAAATGCCCAACGCTGCGAGAGTCTCATGAAATCTAACTGGCCAATCGTGGAGAAGAAAGCTAAACGGACGGAATTGTCGACCTTTAACAGCTGAACGCCCGGCTACCGCCGTTTTTTTGTTGTCCTTGGTACTATAGTATCTAACGAGCGAAGGTAGTTTATATGGTGCTAGGTTCTTCTTCAGCTAGAAAGATACTATCTCTAGAATGATCCTAGTGCTAGGGGCAAGTACAACCTTGTACATGTCAACTAAATACAGAAAACATAGTGTATGTCGCTAGAATGAGCTGTCTTCAGTCAAGAGAGGATGGGGTAACTCATCCTCTCTCTGTTTTCCTTTAACTTTATTTTCACCCACCTTTTTATCGAGTCGGATTTTCTTCGGCCGGCAAACCGGTTCACTGTCTATCTTTCTCTTTAAAGTTTTCTTTTTATGAACCGGCAAAACCACATTATCAACAAACTTTTCATCAAAAGCGAGCTTCGCCTTTGAAAAGTGTTCACTTATATCACACATTGTTGATGAATTCACTTGAAGAAGACACAAATATCTCAGTTTTACACTGCGTTACAACAGCGCTCTCAAAAGCTGTGTTCACGGTAAGCTAACCTGCACACAACTGATCGTTTCTATGGTAAACTTGCATTTCTGCCCTTTATGACGTTTTTGCTCGTGCTTGGAGAGCTTTAGATGCACGCGCAAACGACTACAGACTAAGAAAGAACTCACTAACACAACTGAAAGGTGACTTTCAATTCACAACAAATTGAAGAAGAGGTATTAAAGCAAGTGATCTCTTTTCACCATAGTATAAAAAGCAAAGCAGAAACGCAAAGGTTAACCGTCCTTATTGTAGAAAGGCATCAAGAGACGTTTAGGTTGAAGAGAGTAGTGCGAAGCCACAGAACAGGAGTTCACAGAGAAACTTTGGAAGATCAGTTTAGAACAGGAAAGATTTTACTCAGGACCACTCACAAATGACTGGCTTGGAAAACCTGATCAAGAAACAGGACATTTCCCCCTTCAGTTAGACTCACATGGGCTGATGGTTGAAAAATACAGTTCAAAATCAAACCAAACATTTTCAGCTTACCTGATTTTATGCTTAGAGTTAAGCTTAGTTGTGATTCATTGTAAAGTGAAACTGGCCTCCCAACAAATATCACTTGTGCAGCCGGATGAAAATGGTAAGAAAACAGCTCGTTCAATGCAAAAGTATACTTAAGCTTAATTTTGGTCCATGCGGGGATTTGACCATCTTTTCATCAGTGAAAAGCTAGTAAAATGGCAATTGTGTGAATGATTTATGAAATGAATCATATATGAACTGCGGAAATGAAATCAAATGAAGAATGATCCTCGCAGTTGTGAACGCAATTTATCCAATTGCGAAAAGAAGCCTGAAAAAAATTTCAGGACTTCAACGGGGTTTGAACCCGTTACCTCGCGATTACCGGTGCGATGCTCTAACCAACTGAGCTATGAAGCCACTGACGTTGGGAGCAGGTCAATTGTGGGTTCATATGTTCCCGTGAAAGAAATGAGTGTGAATGATATATGAAATGAATCATATATGAACTGCGGAAATGAAATCAAAGTTGTGAACACAATTTATGCAATTGCGAAAAGAAGCCTGAAAAAAAATTTCAGGACGTGGTTTGAACCCGTGACCTCGCGATGGCAATTGTTGATACAAAGCGAAGCCCGACCCTCTCGACCGTGGTATATTTCTTTCCCCAAAAGCTTTTCCGTTTCAGCTGGTTTTCCGTCAAAGCAAATTTAGACTTCTTTGTATCCCTTTGGAAGTTGATGTGTTGAATTCATTTGCAGCGAAATACGTGAAGTGAAAAGCAAACTGTGTCTCTCTGTATAGGAAGCTTACTTTTTTGTAGCTCACGAAGCTGTTCGCGAACGAAGCCAACTAAGTGCAGACAAAGTGCGCTTGGCCAATCAGGAGCAAGTAAATCTGGCTTTTTGTCCAATAAGAATTCGCAAGTTTTTTTGTAGGAAAGGCTTGGCTGGAGAAAGTGGTCAGCCCAAGAAACGGAAACAAGCGCCCTGTATAACAATTTTGGACAGATAAAATCCCCCATACAGCTCATTATTTCACACAATCTTAGAATTCAAGGTCGAAATCTAAAAGGCAAGCCAGCAAGCTGACGCAAGAACTAGAGGAAATGCTGGTAGCCAAAGAGGGAGCCGGAAGCGACACTCGAGGATGATGAACACTAGGATTTCTACGGTTGCTTGTGATGACTGGGATTTCACCTATCTGGAATCAAGAATCTATCATCCTCTGGTATATTAGTAAGCCGCAAAGGTGTTAATTTAAACCTCCGATTGATTTCTTAATTTAACGCGCATGTTTAATCTTGGAATTGGTTTATAGGCTGATAAACCACGCGGGATGTTGGAAGAACACCCGAAGAATTCGTCAATCACGAGCCGCAGGCGAGTGATTTACGAATTCTTCGAGTGTTCTTCCAACATCCCAAGTGGTTTATCAGCCTATAAACCAGAGAAACTTGTGGTATATTGCTTTTATATAATAATTGAGAAGACGCCCGAAATTTACTGGTACAGTAAACCATAGCTGATTGACGAATCAGAGCGCACGAATTGACTTTGGTTATTATATAGATTGTGATAAGATTAGAAACTGTAAAAACCTAAAAATAAGGCTTCCTTTCTTTGTTATTTCCTTGTCGATAAAATTGGTCGACAAACATTAAATCCTTCTAAGGCTGAAGTCCAATTGTTCTATCAAGTAATGTGTTTTGGTCCGTTGACAGCCCGTTAAAATGAGTTAGTCGGTAGGGACAGTAGGTTACAACATTAAACTGACTGCCTCACTGAATGCCCAACGCTACAGTCTTATGAAATGTAACTGGCTCTAGTAATCGTCCTAGCATAATTTGTTTTCTGTGTTGAGTTTAAACTGAGGTTGTACTTGTCCGTAGCGTTAGGATCTTTCAAGTGATATGATCTCCCAAGCTGAGAAATCCTGGCGCTAGGAAGATTCTAGTACCATATAATAGGGACTGTTTACATGGAGGAAGAAAATTCCTAGCACTAGAAAGATCTTAGAGGGCTGTTAACCTAGCGCCATATGTTTTCTGAATTCAGTTTACATGAAAATGGTTGTACTGGGCCCTAGCACTAGGATCTTGAGCCAAGAGATAAAGGTACTATTTATAAGGAAAGAGGAAGATCCTAGAAGGCGAAAGAAAGTTTCGCTTAATTGGAAATTTCGGTCAGGGTGGTTACCAAGTGGAGAAGAAACACAAACGGAATTGCCGACCTTTGACAGCTTAACGTCCGGCTGCCGCCGTGTTTGTTTGTTTTTTGTCCTTGCGAAGTTGTAAATATCCCATTTTACACTGCTTTGCGTGTACATTTATCATCTTTTTCAGTGTTAAACTACACTACTTCACTGACTTTGTGTAATAATACACATGAACAGAAGTCTAACGGTGCTGGCAAAGATTTTACACTATTATTCTTTGTACTCTTACACTTTAATTTTAAGTGTATAATACTATACATACTATCCTGATGCTAGTAGCCTGTGTGGCAGGCTATCTATCTATCTACCTACCTACCTACCTACCTACCTATCTATCTATCTATCTATCTATCTATCTATCTATCTATCTATCTATCTATCTATCTATCTATCTATCTATCTATCTATCTATCTTAAGATCATCAGGTAGGAAGCTATTATTCGTTCCGCGCTCTAAGCTAAAATCCTACGGCGATCGCACTTTTTCTATTGCTGCACCAGGATTATGGAATGATATTCCGGACAGCATAAAATGTAGCGAAGACCTTTTTTCTTTTAAGCGTAATCTGAAAACTTATCTTTTTAAGCATCATTTAAATGAGTAGTTGTCTAATTGTTATCCAGTTTTTTAACTTTAATTGTAAAGTTTCCCAGAGCTTTTGGATAGGGCGCTATAAAAACTGTATTGTATTACTAGGTATTGTACAGTGCTTCTGGCCGGTAGCCTCGCAGCTCCTATAAGCTCTAAATTTCAGTGGCGGGGGATAGTGTCGCAGCCCTATTGTTTTAGGGCTAGGGTCCATTGTTTGTGTTGTTTGTTCTTTTGCCTCACTTGAAGGGTGGACTCCAATCAGATGAGACCTTGTAAGAGCTGCGAGGTGACCCCTAGCCTTCCCCTGACCCCTTCTGGCCGTGTTCCTGTCCACACCCAGACTGGAAACTAGGCTCACCCCAGTTCCCTCCCTAATCAGTCGGCCATTTTGATAACTCTGCTCAACGCTTTTCCTCCCTCGTGTTCGTTTCTTGTCTTCTTTTACGCTTTACCGTCCTCCCTCATGTCAAATTTTGGCGATAGTGAAGCGGAGGAAGACTCCTTGGACGAAAGTCTGTCGAATAAAAGCGACGACGAAGAAGATGACGATGAAGAAGGGGACGAAGGCGAAGAAGATCGGCCAGATGATGCGAACGACATCATAAATGACGAAGAAGAAGAAAGCGGCGGCGAAGACGAAGAGGAGGCCCACCACGGTCATCATCATAGAAAACGAAGGAAGGGTACAAAAATTTATGGCTATAAGCTGTTATTAAAGAATTCTTACACAGGTTGCTTGTAGAAATGTGTTCTCAGCTGATTCGAAGCTTCCATCATTGTTCCAGATGAATTAGAAGCTGAACTGGATGATGAAGATTTGTCTCTGATCGAGGAGAACTTAGGCATCCGTTTACAGCGGGTGAGAAACTACGTCTTTTTTTTTTTTTTTCAGTGTTTCCATTAATTTATAAAATTGACCTCAGGGTAATGGTTCCATAGCGGCGTTGATCGGAAACAAACGACTTTGGAAACAGGCGGTTGTTGATGGGAAACGTGCATTGTATTTTTCCTTCATTTAGATAGTATTAATGTCTTGTAGTTCAGTTCAAAATGTTAGATTCTTTGAAAATTATTGACTAGCCGGTCTGGAACGTTCGTTTCCAGTGATAGGTTACTAATCACAGCATGTGTTTTCGTCCCACAATAACAGAAAAAGCGTCGTTTGAAAAAGGTTAAGTTGCTGGACTCGGATGATGACGAGGAGGACCAGTCTGCTGGACATTCTGCAGTGAACGAGAAAGAAACAATTGCTAATGAACTTTTTGAGGGTGCTGAAGATACTGGAGAGGTAAGAATTAAACAGGGCTTTGAAAAGCTGGATATTTTGTGGTGACAGACCTACACTGTAGTTACATGTAATCAAAATTCAGGGTGCAATTCTGTCAGTTCTGATCTGTCTTATAAACGAATCTACAGCACTCAAATTCTAAAGGTGATAAGATTTACTGTCAAAATTTGAGAGATGCCAGTAAACTAGAATTGTTTTTATGGTGTGTGTCTAACAATTTTCAGTGCATCCATGAAAACCTTTTCAAATTCTAGACTGAGGGAAAATGCACTGAGAAACTGGAAAAATTGGCCATTATCTTTTGCCTGTTTTGAATACAGTTTTGAAATCACAGTTTTATAATGCGCATGAAATTTCAAGGTTGGTTACATTGCGTTTACAATATTGCTGAGTTCAGAGTCTTGTCGAGCTTCCTGTTCAACGGATTGTTTCCAGATTCTGGACTATGCAGCTACTAAATATCAAGTGAGGCTTAAGGAATCCATGCATATCAAATGGGAGAAACCCACTCTCAATCAACAGGTGAAACACATAAACCTGACACTCTCCTGTAAGTCACTCTATGTCTATTGTTTAAACTATTTAGCATACAATATTGTAAACGCAGTGTAACGAACCTTGTAATTTCACGTGCGTTAGAAATTCAACAACGATTTCAAAACTGCACACTGATGATGACGGATGCACCATCGAAACATGTCTGGAAAATTAAAGAAAGTTGTATTGTTTCTACGACTATCAATTTTGTTGCTGCTGAGCAGACCATTAAGACCATAAATGTTTTTAAATTGAACTTGTAGATTTTGGTGGCCATAAAATACAGGGGTGAGAGTCGGAAATCGCGAAATCCTTTCAAAAAGAAATGTTATATCGGAATTGAATTACTCCAATGTACCTCTTAAAATAATATAATACGAAAAGAATTTATTTGAGCGTTCCTTTTCACCCAGTTTTGAAGATAAACAAATATTGACCGAGTTAGTGATGGTGCAATACCGGAAGTACTAGTGATGGTGCAATACCAAAAGTGAAGTCAACCACAGCTCTTTTGCATGGCATTGTTTGAATGTAGCTTAGTAGTATTGGAGATATCAGTTATCGTCGAGAAACGGGTCAACGGATCGAAGACACAGATTTATACTAAATTCTTTGCTTTCTTTGAAGTTGTCAAGCAAATCGAAGAGCCAGTGTTTTGTCAAACTTCGGCTGGCCTTGGTTTCTCATGTAGCGAATATCCATAGAATTGGTTCACTACTTTTCCGTGTTAAATTGCAAAATAGGTTTACAGCTTAAGCATTGACAAAAGAAAAAAGAAAAACAAGTGAAAAGGAATAGCAAAAAAAAAACAGATCAAAGAAAAAAAAACTTAATTGCATTGGAACTTGAACTACCGACCCTAAGCTTCCATCATCTTTGGAAGGAGCGCATTAACCCACTTTTCCACCAAAACTGTCTTTAAACTAGTGACCGAATTTTAAATTCTCTATCATTCGGAGTCACGAATTGTCTGTCATGCCAACTGAAAGGTGACAAAATTGAATTACGATCAACTTGAACTTATCCAGTGCATTACACTGTAATCCTTGGATGGTCAAAAAGCTTGGATGGTCAAAAAGACTGCTTCAAAATTCTCGGAGAATTTCTTGTTTATCATAAACTACTCTAGTATTAGTTTGCTATTCAATCACTGATTTCTGAGCTCCTATTACCTGTTGAAAAAGCTTCCAAAACAATGATACTTTATTAATTAATTAATTAATTAATTCTCCTGTAGGGCATTTCAACAATATGGTAGAGAAATGTGCTTGAAAATCAATGCTATGACAACACCACAAATGAAGTTGTGTTTAACACTGACCTATGGAAATGTTACATGGCAAGAAATGAGGGACATGCGTGCACAGTTCGTAACAACACTTAGAAAAAATTGTGCTGAAAACATGATACAGTACCGCTCAAAAGTAAGTTACCAGTCGCATTGCGTTTCCTGTGCTATGCGATTCGCGTCGCACGCTACACGAATCGCATTGTGCGCTACGCGATTCGCGTCACGCGAGAGTCACTAAAGCGGAAATGTTTGGCATAAATTTCGGATGTATTTACAACGTGGCATCAATTAAATTCGTGCAACACTTTCCAAATGCAGCTATTGTTCTGACTGCCGAATTTGAGTCGTTCATACGTATAGTTAAATAAATATATATAGCATATATACATATAGCAAATAAATATAGCATCATTGAGTTCATTACAAATCGAAAACTTGTAAACAAAAAAACCAACGAATGATCAATTGCGAATGATAAGCATAACTCATTACTCCCACTAGTGCTGAATTTAGTTGAATTTTTATCGGTTCTGTTGTCGATACGTTTAAATGGTCGTGTTTTCTAAATTTGTTGAGGACATAATCAAGAGCTAGTTTGGCACAAGCTAATGACCGGCCGGGTTTTGCTTTCGGATCGCCAATTTGCATAAAACCGCAAAAACTGCTGTCTGTGTAATTTGAAACCTTTCCACTCAACATGACCGAAAAGTTCATGAGAAGCCAAGGTATAGAACCCGAAACAGAACATAGTTTATTTATTCCCTTCTTTGTGCACGAAAAATTTTATCATATAGAAATCTGAAGTTCATTCTGGCAACGGTGAAGATGCATAAGTTTGGGTAGTTGTATGTGAAATGTTTTGTTTATTTGACATGCCGGCGCTCAGTCGTATCTTTTCTACTTTGAAAGATCGGAACACATTTTCCCGGCCATATCTTTGTAAACTTGTGCAGCTTTTAATCCAGTAGAGTTTGTCCGTGGAAAAGAGATTTGCCAAAGAGTAGTTCAGAAGCCTCGCACGTGCTCCACTTAATTACGCCGGTCGAAGCTCAATGAGCTTATCTACGGCTCGATCTGTTTTTAATTTGCCGCTTCAAACTCCATGCCAACTCACCAACATTTTCAATTTTTTAATGGGTAGTTGTCAAGAATCAGATGACTAGAAAGCTAACAAAAAGTATCAAGCATCAGTCATGGCTTATGGACGAGCCGAAAAATTGGCGGTTTGATGTACAGTGTAGGAAGAAGCTCATGTCCAAGGGAAGTGAATTGAATGCGGCGCTCACTGCGGTAGAATACTTCGGAATGTCTCCACTTTGAAAGACAGAAAAGCATGTTCATGTACATCATATTGTGTATGTAGGTTTTTCAAAGTTATGAATATGTCGGTCTCAGTCTATCAAAGTTTCGAGGAGAAAACAGTTTGACCCGGAATTTGCAAGTGTAGCACATGCTGCCCTTCTGATCTCCGGCGATGATTGATTGATTTTTGTTTAATACGCATATTCATTTCTTCTTAGCGGGCTTTTGCGAACACTGGAAATTGACTATTGAAAACGACTATTGTTGCTTTACAATGGGCATATTAAATGGTGAGAGAACTTCAGGTCAATATTACTTACAGTTTCCAGGACATGGCGTGCTACGCGAATCGCATAGCGTGCGACGCGATTCGCATAGCGCGCGACGAGAATCGCGTAGCGCTCTATGCGAATCGCGTCACGCACAAGGGTGGTAACTTACTTTTGAGCGGTACTGTTTGTCAAGCATAAATAGAGAACTTCAGAGATAAATACAGAACTTCAGGTCAATATTACTTACAGTTTCCAGGACATCGATTCGCATAGCGCATGACAAGAATCGCGTAGCGCGCATTCGCGTCGCGCGCTAGGGTGGTAACTTACTTTTGAGCGGTATTGTATGTCAAGCATAAAGAGACTTGAGTGAAGAAAACTAAATTTTTTGATATACCTCTCTAAGATTTTTACTTTTCTACTGGTACATGTATCAATCAGATGCTGTACCTTGACATCGAATTAGTCGTTCTTTGACACAAAGATGAGCTTTCTTCTGTGGTAAGAAAAATATATGCAAGCGGAAACGAATTCCCTGGTGTCAATCAGAATTATTGTTCCAAAACAATGTCATTCATGTCCATGGAACTGTTTTTCTATCACAGTTTCAGTCCACCACAGTAATCAACATTGAAGATGGACTTTTGGATGGCTTAGAAAGACGTTTCACCCTAACAACTTCAGCCTTTAGTGGGTTGGCGGCCAACTTAAAGTGCTACTGAGACGAAATTTTGAGTTTTTCTTGTTTGTTGCTTTTCGTGATCTTTGAAGGCTACTAATTGTGCATGCCAAATTTGAGTTCAAAATTCCTAATGGAAGTCCACTTTTTCAATGCATGTTTCTCGCAAACGAGTGTCCACCATTACTCAAACCAAATATTGTCCGAGCAAGACCAAAGGCTTGGGGCCAGCACTCTGTGATGTCATCTTATCATCTGAACCAAAGTGCTCTGAGAAGAAGTGACAGCTCCATACAGTACTGGCCGCAGGAATAGCAGCATTACACGTGTGTATCATGCATGTAAATCAGCCATATTGTGCGCAATTTACACGCAAATTATGCGCGCGTTATGCGCGAGTAAAAGAAATACACGAAAGTGCGAGAAAATAATTACACGCAAATTCTTCACAGTGCATGTAAAATTTTACACACAGAGTTTCAGATAAAAGAGGACAGAGTATTTAGTGTTGTACTTCAAATTACTGGCTGTAATTAGCGGCTTTCTCTCGAAGGAAAATGTTGCATGTCTTAAAGCACTACTGGTTTCTGAAGAATTTATACAATTTCAACTTTACATTTCAGCATTTTCGCGTAAAGTGTCCACTTTGGTTGACTCTTTCAAATACTTGGTTTGAATGTGGACTGTTTTTGCTGGCACATCTGTCGTCTGCATATCATGAGTTGGCTGGCTCACCGTTTTTTTGCGTTTGTTTATATTTTGCTTTCATTTCGTGTATCGTTTCTACGGGTGGAAATGCATTCCTAAAATGAAAAGGCTGCGAGTGGGTTGAAAATCACTGCTGCTACGGCGAACATATTATAAATTGCAAGTAAAAGTAATGATATACCACACTAATTTACCATTTCATTTTCCTTTCACCGCTCATCCAGTGGTGAATGAGCGTGTCGCCGATCTACATGTATTTTAGATCATGCTATATGCTTGATTTTTTGTTCGCCTTTTTCAACCATCCACTTGATCTGAAAATAAGACGGAGATTTTTTGTACCAATGGCTTATAACCTTCGTGGTTTAAAGGATTAATGTTTTGGCACAAACAAAGCTAGTCCGCCGACCTAACAACAAAATATCCTCCCATCATCAATGAACTGTGTTGCGGTTTGAAATATTCGCTGGTCTTTTATTTGAATTCTTCATTCCACGCAGCATCTAATTTTACCTTAAAAATACGCCGCGATACGCTGGATTTTTCTGTTTATCCAGAGAAAGACATGTTTTCCAACATTTTTCCATCCGCCAAATGAAATATGATCACTCGTTGCCTAGCACGTGACATAAATCTGCCATCGATAAAATAATATTTTCTATTGCTTTCTGTTCCATAAATCAAGGCATCTGTTGAAGTACTCGACAAAAATTGTATTTGACTGTCAACGAAAATAAATAAGTTTATGTTTTGTAAAAGCTTCCATCAGAAGGAGCGAAAAGTATCGTAAAAACGTAGTTTATCTCTCTCCACATCTAGTGTTATTGGCTGGTCACTATGTATGATAATTAACTGTAATTTAGTACTATAATTTATAAAAGCAAATAAAATGAATGAATGAATGAAACTATTGGAGTTTCCAGTCAAATGTCGTTGTTCTCAGTCAAACAGCTTCAGGTATTAATGTTAAATAGATTTTTTTACAGAGTTGATAGCACCACAGTGCTATCAGGTATCCCACACATTTGAACATTCGTCTTTTTTGGGTCATCATGCAACGTTTTTCATAACTTCGACCGCTTTAATAACTGAAGACTTCATTAAAACGAAAGAGATAAGAAATATTTCCCCTCAAACGTCAAAAATTGAACCGGCAGCAATCTGAAGATAAAACCTTATTCTAAAGGCTGAATTTCTCAAACATAGAAATACGGACTCTGAGATTCTAACTTTCATTGTCAGATTCATGTACATTGCTAAGCGGAAAATACACGCAAGCCGTGTGTCATAGACATGGCAACTTTTACTCATCAAAAATTACACGCAGACTACGTATAATTTAAGGTGCGCGTAATAGTTCATGTAAAATTTTACACGCGCGTAACCCACGCGTATTTTGCACATAAATCCGCCATATTGCACGCATTTTACGCGCATGTAGGTGCAGCTGCTATTCCTGTGGCCAGTCCTGTATGTGGAAAAAAAAAGGATATTCCTGTTTATATGCTTATCGTTTGTAAAACCTTGTGAGGCAGATATGCCAGCTTGTCGCTGTCTTGTACGGGACTGCACCAACAAGTCAAATCCGCAAATTGGAATCTCTTTGTGTACGCCAAAGAGCAATTATAAACTGGCTGAGTGGAAAGCCTTCATTTGCACTCACAGCTCCAAGTTCAACCCCAAGGGGCTTTTCAATATCTGTTTATTTCATTTCAGGAATGAAAGGTTGTTTCGAGGATGTTTTAGCTTGTTTTCGAGTTTGAATCTTCACTCGTTTCCCATGCGTGGAATGAAACCACCAACACCAACAAAGTAAGGGATGGACTTTGATTGAATGATCATTATTTAATAAATGGCTTGTTTGCGCATCAACAAACCAGCAAAGGAATTTTGAAAACAAAAATTATGAGAATCAAATGCGATTTAACACCATTCATACTCAAAGGCAAGCGAGATTTATTCCCCTACCTATTTACAGCTGTAATGGTTCAGTTGAGGAGATTTGTCTCTAAAATCCTCAAAGTCACTGAAAAGCACATAAATGTTGCGTTACAGTGTGTGGACCTGACATTTGTAATCTTGCGAGGTCAAATTTCAAACTAAATGCAAAACAGTGAAACTTAAAAATATAGTTTCCTTTTGATTAGAACAAATACAAAGATTATGAAGCATGTCTGGCAAATTTTTGCAAGACATTAATTGCATTGTGAAATGCGAAAACTAATCAGATGAGAATTCTCTAGTGTTTAAACAGAACAATTGACACATGAGTTTGCCGACACGTTGTGAGATTTCCGTTGCGGTCGTTTGTGTTGATTGACACAATGGAAACACTAAGAAGGTTGAAGGAGTCTTAGCGTGAGGTTAAAAGTTGTCTAAATTGAATGGCAACTTGTCGATTTTTAAGAAGTCGACTAAAACAAAAAGCGCCAACTGATCGATCAAAATAAACATTACATACGCCTCGATCTAACTTCTGTGGAACCTGAAAAACACTTTTATCGATGAGAATATGTATAAATCATAATTGGAATTATATTTGAGTTCCACAGCTCTGCAAATACTGGCTTCAATGGTAAAAGCAAAACGATTCTCCATGCAATGTAATCCAGTAAGTGTGGAACCCATTAAGAAATCCAGCTTGTTAACAAAGACATTGCGTTGTAATTCATCATGTCAACTGCTAAAAGTACAAAGCTCTACCGTGTTAAATAGCCTCATGCAAACAATTATTTCATGTCCCATTGTTCTTGTTTGGGCAGATATGCATATACGCAAGAAAAAGCGTGTTGTGTCAGACAAACCAATGTCTACTTCTCCTGTAAAGCACCTTTGGAACTCGAGTTCCTGCTCTACTTCAAGAGCCATATTTGCCTAGAAGGCGGCAGCAAGCGGCTCTATATCTTTGTCATAGGGAATGAAGCTACAATGTAGACTCACTTTCCTCTATAAAATCATACTATTCCTGTCTGAACTCAACTCTGAACCATCCTCTGACAACAAAGATGAAGAACTTGAATAAGAAAACATTTCCTCTTACTCTGTTTACCAAAAACATGTGACTGGAAGACCTCGCTAGATGATAAGATGATGTGCTGCTTGACAAAAATTGTGGGCTTGAGTAGTTGTTTGAGTAATGGCGGATGATATTTGAACACTTTTGTGCAGCCTTTACAGATGTAAACCAGCATCAGGTTAGCCGTGGACACATTTTTTGGTCAACGTAGGATACAAAAATCATGAAAAAAAAAAACCACTGATTTTCGTCTCAGTAGCACTGTAAATTACTGCCAACCAAACATTAATAGTGGCTGAAATATCTTTCTAAGTTGCTAAAAGTGTTATTTTAAACATTTGCATAGGTCAGTGTTCTTCTAATGTGTATTACCAATGCTCATCCTTGACTGCAATTTTAGCATTTTAGTTTTAACACCTCAAATGTTTGGTCTTATAAGGAACAGAAAAGCTATGTCTTTCGTGATTTGTAGTGGAATTAGGCACATTTACAAGTTTGTTAAAATAAAGCCATCAAATTGACAGGTTCCTTCTGAGCCCCCAGCAGAGCAGCAACCAGACGACACATATGCAGATATTGATGACTCAGAAGAATCAGAAGAAGGTACATGACGACATTCAGTATAACCAAATAATGTTAATGTACATGTATTTTCCTTGTTGGTTATAATCCTAGATAAGCGAGCCCAAGGAGAGCAATATTGTTTTATGTAATAAAACTATGTTTTAAATTACCAAGAGTCTTGGAAGGAAGAAAGCCACGAGAAGAAAACACAGTGAGAATGGTTAAATGCACAGGGTTAGACATCTGTTCAGCTGAATCACTAGCCACTAGGCTAGTTACCTTAAGAAATCTATTAGCCCACAGCAGATCTCAGTAGCCTAAGCTCCTTCCAGGGTCTTTCTTCATTGCACCATACCTTGTTTATACCTTCTGCCAATTGAGCAGAATAGTGTTCCCTCCTCATTCATGACATAATATTCAAGCTATGTGAACATTACTTTTCACAATCAATTGAGTGCTCTTTTTACATTTATCATTTTCGTATTTTCTTTGTTCCTTTCAAATTCATTTTCAATTGCCTTAGCCTTTTTGGGTGGCCAGTGGTTTACAGTTCGACAGAAATCATCTGTGATCGAAGTGCAAGGCGGTGCAAAGCTTAGAGAGAGGTGTGGGGAGTACATTAACTAATAAGGTTGATCGACATGAAATGAGACACCTGGAATGGTAGTTTTTAATACAGTAGTTGTTATCATTCTTGTTAAAACTTAACATAATTGAAGAGCTTGGTGGAAAACTATGCTACTATGCTACAGATGTAAGTGGATTTTTAGGTGAAGGCATTTTTTGGCCCGTGTTTTCTCAAAGACTAAGCACAAAGCAGTGAAAAAGAATACAGGGCAATGTTAAATAGGGTTAAATGTAATTTAACTAAGTTAACGACTTGGAGCAAGTTTGCTCCTTGGTGGCGTGGCGTAGTGTGGCGTTAGCGTTATTGGCGTATAGTTTGAGCACGGGTGGCACATTAGCATTTGGGCGTTTGTTGTTACATTACTGTTTGGGCCTGGTTCAGGTCTGCGGGCAGTTGCGTGGCCAGCGGTATCCTCTTGCAATTTAGGCGTGCTCCTTTGCACGTGCTCAGAATTTCACTCTACTCAGCGTTTTTCGTGGCGTAGTTGGTTTATCGCGTTTTGTTGGGCTTTTCTTCGCTAAAAGTGTTTCCTTAGCGGCCAGCCTTCGTTTTATTCTCTACAAGTGCGGTTTGGCTTTTAGTCCTCGCTTTTTTGGGGAGTTTTGGATGCGTTTTTTCTTTTGTTTTTTCGCTCGCATATGTGCTGTTCATTGATCAGCTCGCATGGCTTGTCCGCGCTCAACTCACAACAGTTTGTCGGCGGGCTTAACTCCTTCTACATGCACTTCTTCACCTTCTTCTTCTGCTACTAGCATGGTAGTTTCGGCGGCTTCAGCGGGAATGTCCTCGTTGTTCTCCAATGACATCGCGTCCGCTATCGCCCAAACGTTCAATAACTCCCTGCCGACCATCATCACGGCGATCCGGGACAATACAGCCCCTCTATCGAGCGCTTCTTCAGCTGTTACGTCCACCGTTTATACCACTCCTGCTATGGTCATGGCGGGCTTGTTGGCTGCTTCTTCGGGTACGTTGACGTTGCTGGCATTTGTATCTACTTTCCCGTCCGTGTCAGCCACTACCGGCTCTAACTCAGCTCGGCCCGTGCTGTCTTTTTCATCACCGTTGACGGCCACTCAGGTTGCCAACTCGTCTTCCATTTTGGGCAGTTCGCTTTTCCCACCTTCAGCGGACAAGGCATTTGTTGTTGGTCCAGGACATGCTCCTATTCCCGCCAAACTTGTTGCAAAGATTACGAGTGGTCAGTTCGTGGAATTAGCGGACCTGTTGTCAGCAAATCTGCAGTCTGCAGAGCACGAGCCGCAAACATTTTTGGATGGCAAGTTGGTGGTCTCTAAAAAGCGTCGGGTGGTCGAAATTCAGGACATATTGACCTGGACCGAGGCCTTTACTATTTTCCAGATGGTGATGTGTGCGACCCATCCCCATCGTTGGCCAGACCTCACTAAATATAAATTGCTCATCATCCAAACAGCTCGGCAATCACCCAGTGGAGCGTGGCTGGAGTACGATCTTGCTTTTCGCAAGGATGCCACAGCAACTGGGGCATCTGACTGGTCGAAGATGAATTTGGATTTGTATAACTTTCACTTGCAGTCGCCAGCACCCCTCGCCAACCCCCAGTCTTCGACTTCCCCTCCTGTTACTGTGTCAGCGAGCCAGGGCTACATCTCCCAACCTCCTTACTGCATCTCATGGAACAACGGGCAATGCCGCTGGCCTTTTGGGGAATGCCGCTACCGCCATGTCTGCAGTTCATGTAACAGTGACCACCCTAGGGTTAACTGCCCCTTTCACCCCCCAGGGGTCGGTCGCTCACGTTCCCCTTCCCCTGCCAAGGGGGCGGTACTGAGAGGATTACAAGTCCTCCTGCTTCTTGTGTACATAGTGTAAATAATCTTGTTCCTGTTGACCCGGACCAGTACTGTGGATTGTGTGGCTCAGTGGCTGCGTCTTCTTCGGATTCAACTGGTTTACCCGGAAGTTCTGTTCCTGTTCGTTTGTTTTCTCCATTAGCTCCAGTACAGTTAGTCTCCCCGTTGCATTTCAGGCAGAGTTGTGTGACTATCCGGATCAGACAGCAGCAGCCTATGTTCTTACCGGTCTCCAGGAGGGCTTCCACATTGGCTTTGAGACCTCATCAGTCACCCTGCGGTCAATCTCTTCAAACATGCGATCTGCCCTGGTCCACCCTTCCGTCATAGATGCTTATCTTGAGACAGAGGTTTCACATGGAAGAGTTGCGGGCCCATTTACTTCTCCTCCTTTTCCTGACCTCCACATCAGTCGTTTTGGAGTCATCCCAAAAAGCAACCAGCCAGGTAAATGGCGTCTCATCCTGGATCTTTCTTCGCCTGAGGGCCACAGTGTAAATGACGGCATTCCAAAGCCCCCCTTCTCAGTTCAGTATGTCACAGTTGACTCCTTTATAGAGGGCATTATGGCGCGGGCCGAGGAACTCTTATGGCCAAGTTTGATGTGGCGAGCGCCTATCGCAATGTGGCTGTCCATCCTCAGGATCGTCCGCTCTTAGGTATGGTTTGGCGTGGCAAATACTACTTTGATATGGCTCTCCCATTTGGTTTGCGTTCAGCACCCTACATCTTCACCGCTATTGCAGACCTGGTTCAGTGGATGCTGACTCACAACTATGGCATTGACTTCCTTCGCCATTACTTGGATGATTTTCTGACCTTAGGTCCTCCAGCTTCCCCAGTCTGTTACAACAACTTGCAGGCGTGTATTCAGTTGTGCTCTAAGATAGGCCTCCCCCTTCACCCTGAGAAGCTGGAGGGCCCCTCAACTTGCCTGTCCATCCTTGGTATTGAACTTGACTCCACCACAATGCAGGCCCGGCTCCCAACAGAGAAAAGAGAGAGGATCATTGCCCTGCTGGATGCGTGGTCGGGTAAGCGGTTTTGTAGGCGGAGGGAGCTGGAGTCCCTTATTGGTCACCTCCACCATGCTTGTAAGATAGCCCCTCAGGGAAGGACATTTCTTCGACGCATGATCAACTTACTGTGTACTTTCAGATGCGATGATCATCCCATTAGACTGAACCAGGACTTTCTTCGGGACTTAACTTGGTGGCAGGAACTGTTCCGAAGCTGGGAGGGTCTCAGGTTTTTCCTTATGCCTACGTGGGCCCCCCTTCCAGATTTCCAGGTGTCATCAGATGCGGCAGGCTCTCTGGGCTATGGAGCTATCTTTAACAATCAGTGGTTCTTTGGCGCGTGGTCAGTGTCTCAGCAACCCCTATCGATCGCATACAAGGAACTGTTCCCTATTGTTGTGGCGGTGTATTTGTGGGGTCCTGTGTGGGTGTCACAGCGGGTCGATTTTTTATGTGACAACGAGTCTGTGGTGGCTGTTCTGTCTTCTGGTACCTCCAGAGACCCTGACTTAATGGTTTTGTTGCGTTACTTAGCATTGTTGGCAGTGCGCCATTCATTTTCCTTTACTGCTTCTTCAGTTCGGGGTAAATCTAACCCAGTTGCGGATGCTCTTTCTCGTTTCCAGTTTCAGCGATTCAGGCACCTGGCCCCGCTAGCCGAGCAGTCTCCGATGACGGTCCCCCCTGTTCTATTGACGGCGTTTAAAGTCACGTGACAGAGAGATGCCAATTTTTTCTTTATCAGGGCCTAGCCCCGTCTACACGGCGGGTATACTTGTCAGCCCAGCGCCGCTACTTCGATTTCTGCGTCTTCTGAGTCCAGATGGTGCTCCTTTACCAGCTGACAAACGGTCGCTCATGCGTTTTGCGTCCTTTTTGGCCGACAGCCTCCACCACTCATCCATCAAAGTGTATCTCAGTGCAGTGCGGTCACTTCACATCGACAATGGCTTACCTGATCCCCTGATTAACTGTCTGCAGCTACAGCGGCTACTACGGGGCATAAAGCGTGTGCAGGGTTCATCTACCTCAAAGTGCCTTCCCATCACTATTGACCTCTTAAAGGTCATCCAGCGATCCTTGGACCTGAACTCTAGGGACCATGTCATGCTCTGGGCAGCGTGTTGCCTCGGTTTCTTCGGTTTCCTCAGAGCTGGTGAGTTCACTACAAATTCTTCGTTTGACCCCAGTATCCATTTGACAGTTAGCGACGTGCAAGCGGATTCTTTGGTGGACCCTACATGTTTTAAAGTTCATATCAAGTGCTCCAAGACAGACCCCTTTCGTGTTGGCTGTGACATTTATGTGGGTCGGGGCAACAGCCTCATCTGCCCAGTGGTGGCCCTTGGTAATTTTATGGCACTGCGTGGCCCATCTCCAGGACCCCTGTTTTGCTATACGGATGGCCGTCCTTTAACTAGGCAGCAGTTATCATCCCTGGTGCAGGCTATTTTACACTCTGCTGGTTATTCAGGCTCTTACTCGGGCCACAGCTTCCGGATTGGTGCGGCTACCACAGCTGCTTCACGGGGAGTCCCTGATCACCTTATCAAAACTTTAGGCTGATGGTCTAGCGATGCCTATCAACTCTATATCCGCACACCAGTTGGCTCTCTCACCCAGGTCTCCAGTCAGTTGGCATAGCAGGTGGGGCTTGTGCGTCTCTTGACTCAGGGTTGGGTGCCTCAGGTCTGGTCCCTTGGGGGCTGTGTCTCTGTGGCCACGAGCCCCCCATTGCTCCGGGCTGTCCCAACCCGGAGGTCCTTCGGCATGGCGGGCGGGGCTCGTGGCTGGGTTGTGGGTAGGGCAGGCTTATGGGGTGTTCTACCTACCTGGGTTTGGGTTGGCGGTACCAGCCCCTGGCTCCTGGGCACCCAACCTCCATTTGCGACAGAGGCGTTAACCACATAAAAACAAGCCTGTGTACAAAAAATCAGCAATTTTGGAACAAAATTAAAAAAAACCTCCCAAAAATCCACTTAGCATAGTTTTCCACCAAGCCCTTCATAAGTCTGTCTTATTAACATTTAGGAAGCAATGCCCAAGGGTATTCTTTATTGAAAACTAAGCACCAAAATTAATGCTCGTAACTGAAGAGTAAAACTGAAACTGGACGTGAAATGATTGACAGGTAGAAATAATATTATTGTTCCATAGTGTGACGTAGACTAAAAGCTTTGGTGGTCAATACTTACGCGACGTGTCTGCCAGAGCTCCCGACTCGATCCGTGCTAGCTTGTTTGGTTTAATTGAATTATGTCAGTTTGCCTGTAGACCCGCAAGTCTAACACGGCTGAAAGAAGCCAGTCGTGTTTTCTCTGCTTGCCAAACCATGAAGAGAGATATTAATTTGACTCTCCGGTTTGGGAGTAGAGATTAAGAGCTGGGCAAAAAAAACTCTCAAAGCATCTCTTGTCTAAAAACTGGCTCGGCTTTGCTAGTCTTGGTCCATTTCTGAAGGTTGCCTGGTAGAATTTCCAAAAAGGAGAGGTGTTTTTGGAGTTTAGGGCAAAAAAGTCTCAGATGTTTGCAGAGTGTCTTTCGCTCGCGAAGGGCATAACATTTCCACAATTCATTGCGGCCTAAGTGGGCGCTGTCTCACAGGCCACCGAAGCCGTGAAACAGTTCATCAAAATTCAGAAACATTACAGAGAATTCATCTGAGAGAGGGAAATCAGCATGACGACAAGTCAGTCCATTTTCGATGAGTATCTTGAGAACAATCCAGGGAAAAATTGCATTGGCGCGCGTGGCAAATATTACCAAGTGTGCAATATACTTGGTCGTGGAATTGTTGTGTAAACACATTGACAGCAGGTAGACATGCTGCCGAATTTCAACATATAAATCACTTTTGCGTTGATCAACTCAGTTATTTTGATTCTATAGAGGCTTGTAAACATCAGCAAAATGTATTTTCAAGCGAGATAAACACCAGTGAAAAAGTATTTGCACGCGGGATATTATTTTTAACAAGTCATTGTGTTACGCATCAGAGGATAGGGATTAAATTTCACATCTTATGCAAATTTTTACATTTTGAAGCCAACAAAAATAGTGAAGTATTTTGTTCCAATTTTTCACTGTCGTCATTTACGCTCATTTGTGATACGATTTTCATTCCACTGGTTTCATTTGACAACAAAAATGAACCTTTCAAAATCATTTCAAATGACCAAAGCACGCAAAACGCTAGTCAAAGCTCTGTTTTGAAGCAGAAACCGACGGGAAACAGCTTACTCTTTTAATCTCTCTTAATTTTGCCCTTGAACATTGTTAACTTGAATTTTCGGTGTTGTTCACAAACAGAAGTTGTTGGTATCGGCCAAAACCTATCTTCAAATAAAAACAGCCGTCCTTAATATTTACTACTACTCAGCCGACAGCAAGCTTTTTGGGCACTAAGTTAGAATCAAGTCCGATCCTGCTGTATGTCGTTTTCAACCAAACCACCCTCTTCAGCACTTATATCGGCCAAAGCCTTTCCGAAAGAATTAAGAGTCAACCAAGAAACCTGTGCGCTCTTTTCATTTCGGAGGAACCCTTTAAGCTGATTGAGACTCAAAATACATCGCTTACTTTAACGTTATCGTTTGCAATGCTCTAGGCCTAACCCTAACCCTAACTCTAACCTTAGTCCTAACCCCCAACGCTAACCCTAGCCCTACTTTTAACCCTAACTCTCACCTTAACAATACCCTAAATCTTTTGAGTGATGTTTTCAAGTCGGACAAAATCTATGCACGCTGGCTTAAGGTTAACCAAGGCTGATGTGTGCTGTTTTTAAAGTCAAGCAAGAATGTTGCACACTGTTTTCCAGCTAAGGAAGCTTCTTGAGCACTATCAGTAAATAAAACACTGGTAATAAGCGCTGCATTTAAAAAAGTCGACCATTTCCAAGTCGGATGGGCATCTTGTGTGCTGTTTATGAGTCAAAAAGGCACACTGCGCATTCAACAGGGATGTTGCTGTTCTCTTAATTCAGTTGCGGGCATTTGACGCTTAGTTTTCAAATAAAGAATACCCTTGGGCATTGCGTCATGAATGTTAATAAGGCAGACTTATGAAGGGCTTGGTGGAAAACTATGCTAAGTGGATTTTTAGTTGAATGCGTCTTTTGGCCCATGTTTTCTTGAAGACTAAGCGCAAAGCAGCGAAAAAGAATACAGGGCAATGTTAACCACATAAAATCAAACCTGTATGCAAAAAAACCAGCAATTTTGGAGCAAAATAAAAAATAAAAAACTCCCAGAAGTCCACTTAGCATATAGTTTTCCACTAAGCCCTTCAATTTGTCTTCTTACTAGTTGTCATACAACATGATAGAAATGCATGTGCCATCAAGTGGAAGCTCAGAAAAAAAAACCTAGTTCCAGATGGGATTTGAACCCACAACCCATTTGATGGTACATGCATTTCTATCATGCTGTATTATTTGCTTATTTCACTTACTAGTTGTCAAGTGAAGATAATCAAATAAAATATACTGTAATTTATTTCTTGAATTCTACAAACCCACAGACTACTAAACATGTAATTTCTACTAGCTCGAGTCCATTTTAACTAGCCTCAGGCTATCAGGCTAGTGGAGATGTCGAAGCAGGCCTGAATGCAAGGGTACCAGAGCTGTGCTGCAACAATCCTTGGCAATGCTGAATGCCATAATGTCACCTTCCAATGTCAAATACCTTTAAATAAATTTTTTAGATGTGGATGACTTTATTGTTGATGATGATGGAAACCCTATTAATAAGCATGCCAAGAAAAAGAGGCGACTTCCAGGAACTGTGCAAGATTCGTAAGTATTGACAGTTCAGTAATACTAGTAGTAGTGAATAGAATAACCGACTGTGGGTACAGACATGACGCTCATTAAGATCTAGCATTTGCAGTTACATGCATGAGTGATGACTTCACCTTTGATGTTTGTGAATAATTCCATGAAGGTTTAAGCCTGATTTCCATAAATTGTGATCACTGGATCACAGAAAATGTTCACTTGCTCAGTGGCAAATGATTGCAAGGAGGTGTGTTTCCATATGAAAATCTTGCAAAGGAATGCAAACAATAGTAAAAAGTGATCCATTAGATATGCGATCCTGTGATCATCTGTGATTGACTGCAATCATATGGCAACCAAGCTTTGGGAATTTTTTCAACAAAATAATCAGCAAGTGTAAAGAAAAGAACGTACATACATGTAGATTCCAGTTACTGAAAGTGTTGAGGTAATCTAACAGTCACATTGTATCCAGCTGGATGAGTAATTAGTTATTTGCACTTCATAAGGTAAAAACTGAGAAGCCAATGGTGTGCTTAACCCATTCTCTGCTGTGCTGCCAGTAACTGCATGTGAACTGCAGTGAATACTGTGTTGAAGTTTGTAGGGGGCCCTCGGGTGAATAGTTTGACATTATATAGCAGCTTGTTTTCTCGCATGCTGAAATTTTCAAGATGATGGATGTATGTTGATTCATAATCTCCAATTAAAAACTGTTTTTTAAAAGAATGATGTGAAAAAAATGTTTAGAAGCACTTCTGCCTCTAGAGTGGGAGTTCATAGCCACAAGTGATTTCATCTCATCTCATTTTTGCAATGTTGTCTTCTGTGATTTTTGAACCAGAGCCCTCATGGAAGCTCAAGATATCTTTGGCCTTGATTTTGATTTTGATGAATTTGAGAAGTATGGAAGAGATGACTTCTCATCCGATGAGGAGGAAGATGAGTATGAAGAAGAGGATGGAGAAGATGGTGCACTTAGAAGACAAAAGAAAAAAACCACAAAGAAATCAATTTACGAAGTGAGTGGTTCAAAACTGGTTACAACTGCAACTGATGCTGTGCGATTCTGTAGTCTGCAACATTTGAAATTGATATAAATCATAGAATTCTGATATCCTACTTGAAGGACAAGTCATGCAGCCTATCTGTGTTTTTCATTTTGTTTGTGCATGTAAGCTTTTCAATCCTTTTTTGCTCAAGAGTAGGGTTATTATATAATTTCTTCTTAAATACTATGGCATTCCTTGATAGTTTTAAGTGATAATGTTGTGTGACTTTTTTTTTTTTATCATACATTCAAAACACACAAAAAAACTTACAGACATCGTATTTACAAGAAAGACTACATATTATTTTACACTAAACAGTACACATTACTTTCTATACTCAAAATAAGATTCAGGCATCAAACATTAATTTATGACAGCCGGTTGCAAAGCCATTGCGAGAAGGCAGTGAAGGAATGTTCGGTCTTGGGACTAATCAAACAAACAAAAGAAAAGGGGGGCTTTCTAAATTAAAGTTTTAAGTAATTCCCACTTTGTTTGTAGGGCGTCCACAGCCTTTTGTTCAGCTAGATAGATCGACTTAAGATATCTGAGAAAGCCTTCTACCTTTGGCAGTGTTTTGTTATTCTAACAAATCCAAATATAATGTCTAGCTAAAAGGAGACAAAAGTTCATTTGGCAATGATTTTTGGAGGAATCTGGTATTAATCCTAAAGCTATAGAGATACTGATTTGGTAGTTGTATTAAGAAGGTCCAAAAAGCTGTCACTTTGGGACAGGACCAAAAGAGGTGACTAAGTTTTTCTTGTTCATCTTTGCAAATGGAGCAGTTTGGGTCATATTGTAGACCGATTTTAACTAACAGTTCTCTAGTTGATATTCGTCTGTGCAAAAGTTTGTACTGGAATTTGACAAACCTTGTGCTTGTGCTGCACTTAAAAGCTAGTTGGTAAGTTTCGTACCCCTTAATACATTCATCGTCTTCTATATCACATTCCCTTAGCCATTTCTGCTGAGCCTGTGTAGGAGATATACTTTTCCTTGATAAAAGTTTTGTGTATACCAGTTTGCTTGCTTTTTGAGCTTTCAGTAGTTTAGTCGAAAAGCTTCCATACTTATTTTTAGGATCGTTTGTTGCAAAGTTATTTTGGTGCGTTTTCCATAAAAGTTTAATTGTGGATAAAATTCCGCAATACTTGAGAAGGCAAATTGTTACTTCATACCTAGTCTGTAATTCTGCCAGAGAAAGAAAATTATTGGAATCGTCCTTTAAATGTTTGACCATTGTAATTCCTGCGCAATGCCATGCAGGGTAATAAACGGGGCAGTTGTCAATTTTAATCAGCGAATAATATTATACCATAAGCTTTGGTTGAGAATGTGGTTCTCTGAAACTATTCAGTCTTCAAAATTAGTTTTAAGTGATAATGTTGTGTGACTTAAATGAGTTACAGGGTTTGTTGTACTGGTCATCTAAATTGACTGTGAGTATGGTTATAAATGTACAGTATCCAGATGTCACTTGATGTTAAAATGGGGAAAAATAATGGTAATCATCAGGGTTAAAACAGCAACCCAGTCTACATACAGGAGCCTAGAGACTTAATTATGTACCATACAGCTTATCATGTCTATTATTGGAGAGAATTTAATTTTCAATCAATGTGATTCCCTTCTCCTTCCCTTCTCCCAGATAACCCAACAGTTTATTGTTGTAGGTGTTTGAACCAAGTGAACTTGAGAAAGGAATGTTAACCAGCAAAGACAATGACATAAGAACTGCAGATGTACCTGAAAGGTTTCAGGTAAGATACAACACAGTGGAAAAGCAAAATACAGGTAGTGGCAAATTACCTGCAGTAAGAACTTCATCACATGCAAAACTGTTTGTTATAAACTTCATCCATTCATCTGCAGTAGTTTGTATTTAGGGAATTCCATACTGGGCCAGGGTACACAATGCACAGCAACCTGGGCAACTTTGCCAGGCAGCATAACATGAACTTTTATATGCATTCAAACAACACCAGGTATTATTACATTTGAATGTGTGAAAGTAAATTCAGAATCATCATCATCATCATCATCATCATCATCATCATCATCTATGTATCAGGGATACTGAAAACCCGGCTCAAGTTTAATGTGGATAGTACCAGGATAATATCAAGTACCAGGTGTATAAAATTAGAAAATGTCTTTTAACTGAAGCAATTATAATAAATAATTATTATAAAAACTATTCCTGATGCCTCCTTTGTTGATTTTTCTGCAATATTTGCAGATAGCCTTAAAGTGCATCTAACCCTAAGTCATTTTTTCCACTAATAAAATACTTTGTACCTATTCCAAAAACATTTAGACTTTATTTCCAGCTAAGGAGATTTTTGGGCTTCAAAACTTACGATAAACTAAGCATCATTTTGGTACATGACCGAGTCAGCAGGGGCATGAGTCTATTCCCCAGCTGATGTCACAAACTGCTTTACATGCATTGTTGCAAAGACTTACTGCGATGCAAAACGGCTTGTGACATCAACCAGGAAATAGACCAACGCACCTTACTAGCTCGGTCATGTGACAGATTTTGTAACTTTTACACCCTATAAAAAGTCAAAATTTGATTAAAAAAAGATGCAAAAGAGCACAATGAGTTCTCAAACAAGTACAAAAATTTATTTAACAAAAAATATTTCATGGTTGTATAATTTGACAACATAAAAGGTTTGGTAGCTGTTTGTTTTGGAGCATAAATTGGTACAGGAAAATCACCCACTGACTTTAATTACTGTATATGCCTTGAAGATATTTTATAATGTTGTTTTGAAATGTTTCATTGATTTCTTACCATCAGGTTCGTGACTTTGCTGTGAAATCTACTGAGGAAGGTGAACTTGATGATGAGGCAGAATGGATTTACCGACATGCATTTCTGGAAATGCCAATATCACAGCAGCAGGTGAAAAACACAAATAACAGGATGTCCATTAAACCTTCTAAATATATATAATTATTTTTTATCAGAGGTGCATGTACTGCAAAATTGTCTGGGCATTTGCCATCTTTGATATGTTACGCAATACAGATTGCACTGTTAAGCAGTATAACATGGGGTAATTTCAAACTGCCCTGCCATGTACAACTTTTAGTTGTCAACAGGCAATTGAAGTTGAGAGATTGTTTTTTCATAGAACTGAGAATGGAGATGTCTGACTGCATTTTGAATAGCTGATGGTTTTTATTTTAAAGACAAAAGGCAATTTTTAAAAACGTATTTTAGTATGGACATTGTATCTTAGCAAACTATATAGCTACATAATAATTATTAAATATTTCGGGGAAAAAAGTTGGCAAAAGGCCAGTAACTAACTGTTGGTTACTGTATGCACTGCTCAATATAATAGTTATGATAACTATATAATAACTAAAAATACGATAAAGCAGCTTATCTGAGACAATTTGGAGTAAGACAATAGCAGCGAGGTTTAGTTAAGGATAAACCATCTCTGCTCAGCTGTTGACCACTGTTTTAAGAGATGGGTTGAGATATGAGCTTACAAAAACTTGTATGATGAAGAATTATTTTTTCCAGTATCATTTTAGATTTGAGGAAGTGGCTTTTTTGTACTATAGCAACAGTACCACTATCCTATCATTTGTTAGACCATGTTGTGTGGTTAGAATTTCTGTCATCAGTAGTGACATTAGTTACGTCACTATTCTAGGACCCTCTTGATGGTGACCTCCACTCACGCTCCAAACCAACTAAGCCTGCCTCTGCTGTTGGAAAGATCAGGGAAGCTTTAAACCTGATGAGAAACCAGTTATTTGAGGTTTGTTGAGTTAATGAGTTAATTTAGGCCTGTACGTTCCAGTCTTTTAGATTAATATTCCTCTCACTAAGACAAGAAAAACATATGATAGCTGCGGTTTGTTTAAACAACTTCAAGCAAGATAATTATATTTAGATGCATTTAATGTTTGTTTATTAGTATTGGCACAGCTGTAGCCAAGCAAATACATAAAGAATTATCTAGTTCCTCACAATGAGTTGGATTTGACCTTCTGCGTGCCATTGCATTCTCTAACGAATGCATTGCCACCCGCCAAATTTTTGTTTTCTTGGATGTTCTCAATGTTTTTGCAGGAAAACCTTGTTTGTGTTACTGCTGTCACACTGTATGCTACTAGCAGTGTCAAAGAGAAGGAAGTCTTTTATTGGATATCCAAACTCTGAAAAAATGGTTTAGTGAAAAAGAAGGGCAACCAGTTTTTTTCCGACTGTCTTCAAGGTCTTTGCAAAACTCATGAAACACTCTTTCTAGTATCTGATGTGGCTTATTCAGTCATGTCCAATACTGTCGACATGATACGAGTGGAAAAATATGTTTTACAACTCTTACGAGTCGACAACTTGTGTCGACTTGACAGATGGAGTTGTTGAGTGGAAAATGTCTCATTAGCTCACCCAAGGGTTCTGCTTCGACAGTTATCGAGTTGTACTTGTCGTACGAGTGGACAAAAATATTGTCGACTCGACAAAATAACTTGTCGAGTGAAAAATGCATCTCATCTAGCAGAAAAGCATTCACGTGGTGGAAAATCGAAAACAAGCCATGCTACACATATGTAATGCCTCGTTCTCTAAGCCATGAGCAGAAAGAG
>JAEMWC010000611.1:480000-537494 GCA_016490735.1 Pachyseris speciosa | reverse complement strand
AATTTAAAGCTAATCACTTTTCAGTTACAGACGAAATCGCGGTACGTACGTCCCAAACGGTCACTTTCGAATACACGTTCCTTTTGAATTGGCCACTGCATTTTACGTCTTGTAATCAATTTAAACATTAGTATCGGAGTCGCAGACGACCAAGTGGTAATAGTCAAGGTTATAAACTTTCTGCGAATGAGATTCGTCGACAATGTTATTTGTTGTGGCGAGTCAGAGAGGAATATATAGGAAACCCCGGCAGGGCATGATCACGCCTTGAGGCCTATTCAGCCTAAACACTGTCCGCCGAAGAGGGCAAATATGATTCAGTAAATCTAACTAGTAATGTGGACTGAAAAAACTGAGCAGAACTTTTTCGGGAAGAATTGAATCTGTCCGCTGTATTTTGAGTAACCGGAAAAACGGAGTACATTTTTATTCATGGGTTTGAACTGGGCTGACACTGTATTCGCCCTTCCCCTCTCTTCTGCGGAGAATTTGGTAGTATCCATCTTGTAGTAGTCCTACTCACTTGTCTTAATTTAGAGTACTGAAAAACTTATTAACATCTTAAGTCCGTAAAGACAGACAGAGTTGCTTCTCAGTTTCCCTTTCATGTCAACTCACTGCTCCTGTAATCAATCAATCAATCAATCAATCAATCAATTATAATTCATCCAAATCCCATAGTCACCATAACAGTTTTTCTACAGTCACTTCACCTTTGTCAGGCTGTCTTATACAACCTACGACCTCTGCGACACAAGTTTGGCATAACGAAGCAAGTGCTTCTGATATAAATATGTAACGAAAGACGAAACACCAAGATCAACAACGTGAGTTGTGGAAACTAGAACTCTAGTGTGCAGATTTGGCATGAGATCTGCATCTATTGTAAGACCCTACTTTGTAAACGCCGTTTCGGCATGATCATGCTTATACGAAGTTGTTTAGAAAAAGTTGTTTTTCACACACAAATTTCACTCGATTCCGAGAAATATATTACATTCTCCAAATCATAAGGCCGATGAAATACTCAACTGATTAGATTATGCCATTTCTTCTTTTGAAATGCCTCAGTTAAACAACCATTGCGAGATGTTTGAAAACTGGAAGAAAAATGAATTTGAAAATTCTTCGAAGAGTCCTGTCGTACTGGTCGTTTGCTCTGAATCGGCATCTGCTTCGTCCACGTCCGTTTCAATCTCCATATTTGCTTGATGTGTGTCTCTCTCAGGTTCTCCTTTTGTTTTGGTCTTCTCCTCATTTTCCAAAGCTGTCTCGGAGTTTATACCACAACCGAGGCTATCGTCTTCTTTATGTGAATCTTCTTCGTCCGTAACGGGTTCTTGTCTCACAACAACTGCGGGAGATTTCTTTGCGGTAGTTGAACAGCTCTGAACTCGTTTTAGGACCACATCCACTTTTTCCATTGCCGTTTCCATCGTGTCCTTAAATATTTGTTCGATCTAAAAGAAAGGAAAGCTGTTAAGGTGCCAGATTAGGCGATCCTTTGAGAAATTAGCCCCTAATATTTCTGAAGGACAGAAGTCTATCAGAAGGGACTACTGAATGGTGGTGATTACATTTGTTCAACTGATCACGGCCATGAAAAATCAATATACTATTACTATTACAGCCACAGCAAAACAGAGAGAGGAACGCGCGAAGGGGCGTGATCACTCTGCGGTATTTAATTGGAAGGACGCGTTGTCCTTTCACTTATAGTGGGCAAATTGTGACTGGCGATATCTTATCGGTTCCAAAATTTTATAAAAATGTGAGGCTGGTGGGATGTGGCGTAATGTGAAAAACAATACCACAAATTAGTGTGTTTAGGTAAGCTGAAACACACATTGAGCACTATGGCCACATGGTAGCGGGTGTTACTGATTAAATCTACCAGATGAAATGTGAGCCTGAGTATTAGCAGTCATAGACAGTGTCTACGGTTATGCTTAAAAGTGATATCACTGTTTAAGGTCATAATATTCTTCCATTAAACTGAAAACCTACCTCCTGTCTTAATGGAGGTTCTCCTTGTGAAGTACTGGTCATCTGTAATGAATGTATTAAAAATAGGGTCTTAAACCTTTTGCGAATAAGCAAGTAGCAGTCCAACCAGAGGAAATAGTCTGGCTTTTTTGTTTTCGCTTTTATTGTTTTTTTTTTTTTTTCCTTAACGTCAATGACATGGGTATTAAAATTCCACCACATTTCCTGATATAAGGAAAGCACCCTTTAAACGCAAACTGAATAACCTGCTTCTGAAAGTCTTAAAACTGAGGAGATGAATGTTGACATGCGCTGGATTGACCTTTCTAGCACATGTTTGCACTAGCTAGCTAGCTTTCTCTTGGACCTGTTAAGAATCTCTTTCTTTCCCTATTTTTTCTCAGGCTAATGTAATGTAGATATCTTTGTATATGTGTGCCTGTTTTGTCATAGCCATCAATCTAACTATATCATTATTAAATAATAAGGTGAATAGTTCGCGCGTTGTGATTGGTTCTTAACTATGATCTTTTAGAGGACAGATGCACAGATTCCGTCATCCCGACCCACTTTTTTCCAGAAATGTGAGAATAAACAAGTTTTACGCTTGCATTTTTTTCATTATTATATATAACAAATAGATTCCATGTTGCCGTGCGTCTGTTCAGTAACAGATCACAGAAGACGTCAAAATGTGGTAAAAACAAAGAAGACATTTTGCCGTCTTCTCTCCATGTTGCCGCCCGTCTGTTCAGTAAAAGATCACAGAAGACGTCAAAATGTCTTCTTTGTTTTAACCACATTTTGACGTCATCTGTGATCTATTACTGAACAGACGCACGGCAACATGGAATCTATTTGTTAATTGTGTGTGTGCTTTTTCATAGATTGAGCTTATTTATATACAGTGTCAGTTTAAGTATCCCACCTAGAATAGCTGTGCTAACGTCGGACTACAAAGGCCTTTAAACAATTGTAAAAATGACGAAATCAATGTTTTTGTTGTTGCAGTTGATTCTCATCTGTCCATATATGGTCAATCTGAATCTGATTGGCACTTAATTCTTATCGTTATTGGATGCTAACTCACCATTACAACCTATCATCGACTAGTTTGCTATTTACTTATTGACCTTATCATCTGTGAAATGTTTCACTATAAGAGGAGAAACACGTATGATATGGAGGCAACAACAATAACAACAATCTTTATCATGTACACCTACTATATTATTGGTGTTAAATTTTAAGAAGTATTTCAGAGCTATAAAAAGGGGCAAAGAATTAAAAAGCTAAATTATTACAGTTCAAAGTTAGTTAGCCCCTAGCTAAGAAAAGATAATTGCACAATATGTCGCGACTACCACAAAAAACAACAACAGATACACACATTTAAAAACTAAGACAAAAATAAGCACAGGTATAGGCAGTCGTTGGCATAATTTTACTGGCTGGATTGAGTTTTAAGAAGAGCTTATTTTACTTTGCCAGGAAATGTAAACGTGATGCAACTTTTCAAGCTAGTTGAAAGATCCTGCCAAAGGTCAACTACAATTGAAGATACAGATTGTTTTCTAATGTTGGTTCTTGTGCACGGCTTATCATAAAAGTTATTAACGGCATATCTCTTATTATAACTGTGAATGTCATTAGCTTACTGAAAATAGTTATCAAAGATGTTTGGTAGTGCTTTGCTATGACTACGATGTGCAAATTTAAGTGCTCGCAACTTAAAAATAGTGGTAACCGTACTGATAAGATATCTGAGAGGTTCATAAGAGGAGGTGCACTTTCAGTAATCTTTCCACGAATAGTGGCAAAAGATATTGTTCTTATTACTACAACTGTGTGTACCTTTGCTTGTCGAACCCGCAAGGAAGGTGTTCTTTCCTGTTAAAATAAATAGAGGGTTTTCATTCACGTGACTACTGGCCATATTGGTTTACTGAAACAAAAGAAAATGTTCGCATAGAAATAGAGTTTAATTCCCAGACACCAACATGGCCTCCGTAACTTCATGAGAAAACACTCACTAGTATGATTTGTTTGAAAACTGTTTTATATCGAAGCCAAATTAAAAAGGTAAAATAGGTCAAAATAACGCAAACACAAATAAGGACTGAAATACCTTTCTTTCTCGCACACTTTCCTGAAAACGAAAAATAATCTTATTGTTATTATTTATTCAGAAGCTCTAAAATGCTTTTCATTCGGGCTACTCATGGGAAAAATGTCATTTTTATGAGTCTAGAGCAGCACAAGTTTGAGTAAAAATGCTTTTCAGGATTTTTTAAATTGCATAGGCGAATACTTTGTTGCAACCAAATCGAGTCCATTCATTGATTGATCGATAGATTATGGACAAGAATGCCTAGCCTTGACCTTGATTTCTCATTAAAATGCCACTGTCAATAAAATTGAATGAGCTACGATAGAACTGAGTTTGAAAAGCTATTTTAAGGGACGTTATCTTTATTATCACCGTTACGATCCATTAAGGTCCTGACAAACGAGGACACATTGTTGCGGACATAAATGTTTCCCTGTTTTTCCGCGCGTGCAACATTTGTTGCGGACACAAAATTTGTGTCTGATACAAATGTTTCCCAGTTTCCGCAGCATGGAATCACAACATTTGTTTTGTATTCCGCTCGTCTGGTCAACCAAGAAACATCATGATCAACAATTGATGTGTTTGCAAGAATGTGTCCTTGTTTACCAGGGCCTTTGGAGACATCATTCCTGTGTAATCACCGATGTCATAATCATTATCATCAACGCTATCATTAGTAACATCGCTGCCACCACTGTCGTCGTCGTCGATGTCATTGGGCAGATGTAGCTAAGACAGCGTGACGACAGTTTCCACGGCGCGCGCAGATCTATAAACTGACTTGACCAATGACAGAACGGTAAAGGCCTGGCTTAACTAGGAAACATTGTTGACGAAACAAATTCCAAAACAAAAAAAAGATGTTTTGGCCGAAAGTCAGAAACATTTTCTTTCTGTTTCTGTGACATAAAATTTGTTTCAACAACAAATGTTTCCCGCGCGGCTAAACTGGGAAACATTTGCGTTCTCAGAAATTTAGCCAGGCCTTAAATCGAGCATCGGTAGTCGCGTTCAGTCCTTTTCTCGCGCTTTCGCGTTCTAATTTGACTCTGCATTGTCTTTACTATATTTGCCTATTGTCACAGCTACTGTTGTTGTCATTCCATTATCTAGATGGTTTTATTATGAACTGACCAAGGAATCCAAACCTCACCCTTTTTTTCCACGTGCGCAATGTTTCTTGAAATGTGGAAGGTCCACTCTAGACAAGAAAATTTAAAATTTGTGTTAAATGGAGATAACTAACATCTTATTGTTACAAAATACCCATCTTCCACATTAAAACCCCTTGTTTATTTACACGCTTTCTGTGTGACTGGCATAATGCATTTGATTCTTTGTAAAGGTAAACTAACCAGTGTGTTTAGAGTGCACTTGATCATTAGTTATCTAATTTACCTCTTGTAAATAGCTCTTAAAGGATTTATATTGTTCATAGTTTATATCTGTTTTTATTTAGGTAAACATCATAGGATCAACCTCTAGTCTTCCTTTTCAACATGTTTTACAAGTTTTAGTTTCCCCATCTTGAATAAATACGTTACGTTACGTTACGTTACGTTATGTTATGTTATGTTATATTATAGCAACAAGAGCGAGCGGTTGCGTTAAGTCGGTCAAATTACTTGGTCGTTAAAAGTCAAATAATCTCTGACTTGACACACAGTAGGCCGGCAAATAAGTATAATACCACTCGTAAATAATCTTTTTGATCGGGCGCATAATCGGCCAACAAATAAGTATAATACTACTTGCTGTTTCTCCCCCTCGGCGAATAAAGAAATGTCAAGGGGTCGGTTCCTGAAAGGTGCAATAACTCTAATCCAGGGATAAATCTGCCTTGAACATATTTATAAGTGTATGACTCGCATCAGGAGATTACCTCTGTCACGTTTGAACTCGGGTGTTGTTTTGTGTCGGTTATCTTTGGGCCATCCTTTGACATGAAAACAAGAAAGGTAAGTTGAGCTGGCCACATATATATAGTTATCAGAGTTATTGCCAATGGCAACTACACGCTTATCACCTCTTTCGACCTAAGACGTCATGTAACGTCAGTAAAACAAAGGGAAAATTAAAGAAGAACATCTAACAATCCCAAACGACCAACATGACTATCGGATATGTTCTGATCGGAACAAGTATTAGTAAGCTTAAGAAATGACGAGGGCAAAGGGCGGTGATAACGCCACAAAACAATAAGTTTAAGCATGAACAATAGATCCGTAACTGAGTTAACTTACTTTTTGGTACATTCCTTTGCCGTCCTCTTTTACACAACAAGGTGAATAATCAAATTCAACTTTTGTCTAAAATGTAAGCGCAAAACCGTGATTTTTCTTTCTTTCATTTTCCTTTACTTCAACGCCATTCACGGTTATTTAGTTTCCGGATAGTTCGCCCACATTTTAGAAGTTCATGTTGTACAGGGTTGGCCTCGACCTAAAGTAAAATATTTACAAATTCCAACAAGAAGGTGACTTATTTACAGATCTGTCTATTGTTTAATTTTCAATTTTCAGGCACCTTCCCACCGGTATTTTCAAGTCAGTCATGGCGAAGAGTGGACGTGCTTCTGATAGCTCCTCGGTTTCAGAACTTAAAGTTGCGAATGGAGTGAATTTGGAACCCTTCAAGCATCTGTTAAGCTGGGATGAAAAGCAATCTCTTTTTAAATGGAAAGGAGATTTAGAAGAGCTTCAGAATTTTAGCAAAGAAATTCTAGAATCGGAGGTATCGCCGACGGTGTGCGTTTCAGACAGATCCAGCTCCTTGAAGTCAAAGCTCGTTACACTGGTTCTTTTTAACAGCACTGGAACCTTACAAATTCAAGGACCCGAGTCAACAGTTATCAAGAATGAGCTGAGAAAATTTCTCAGTTTACCGGTCGATGAAGAATCTGTCATGCTCATGTCAGAGGAAGAAGCGGCCATGCCAGAGCCTTACATCTGCCACGAGAAGCTTCATGGGGAGCTGGATTCATTAAAAGCTGAAGTAAAGAGTATCTGGGCGCATCTGAAGGAATCCAAGCAGTCTACTAGCGAAATGGAAAAATTAAAATTTGAGAACAACAGGCTACGAGACTTAATTTCATCGTTAAAGGAGGAAAATAAGAAATTAATTCAAGAACGGGACTCCCTTACATTTGCATTGCAAATTGTATCGAGAGAAGCAATGAGCCAAAGGCCTGTCGCTAGTTCACCTACAAACACCTCTAACAATGACACAATTAGTCCAGGCGAAGTGTCAGTAACGCCTTGCGATAATACTCGGCCTAATGAGCGCACTGATCAGAACGAATGGCAAATTGTTAGCAAAAGAAAGAGAAGGAAAAAGAACAAAACACAGAAACAGAGGATCGATGAGGCACAGTCCAACGCCAACGATTCGGAAGATTCGGTGCCAGAGAAAGAGAGTACAACTCTGTTAATTGGAGATTCCATGATAAAAAATATCCGAGGTACAAAGTTAGGAGAAGCCGTTGGCCATCGTGTAGTGGTTAAATCGTTCTCTGGTGCCACTACAAAAGCTATGAAGGACTACCTTAAACCCAATCTGGAGCTTTCACCAGACCAAGTTGTTCTTCATGTCGGCACCAATGACCTTAAACAAAAAGAGCCGCGACAAGTTGCTGACTCAATTGTAGATCTCGCCAGACAAATTGAGAACTCATCCGAAGCCACAGTTACCCTTTCTGAGCTTATTTCTAGAAGAGACGAACTCAACGAGGCGGTGAAAACAACGAATAAGCATCTCAAGAACTACTGCCGGCAGAATGGATGGAAATTTATCCAGCATCAAAATATTACAGAAAAAGAACTAAACAGGGGCGGACTACACCTTAATTTTAAAGGTAATCTAAATTTTTTTAAGAATTTTCAAACAAGCTTAGATTGAAACAACGCGCTGCCCACAAATCAAGGCGATAAAGAGCCTGCCTCACTATTGCCATCTCAACGCGGTTTTAAATTAGCCTCCTTGAACATCAATAAATTAACTACTCACATCGATGAACTTAGAATTTTTCTAACACATAACGAAATAGATATCTTATCGATTAATGAAACTAAGCTGAATGAAACTATTAGTGACAACGAGGTCAACATCCTAGGCTATGATATAATTCGACGTGACAGAACTACAAACGGTGGGGGAGTATGCTTTTACGTGAAGAAACCAATAAATTTTACCGTACGGAATGATCTAAACATGGAAACTCTCGAAAACTTATGTCTAGAAATTCAACAACCCAGATCTAACCCGTTTGTGGTCGTCACGTGGTACAGACCACCTGATTCTTCTGTTGGTATCTTTTCACCTTTTGAACATTTAATTGGGAAACTCGATTTAGAAAATATTGAATTTTATCTAATGGGAGACCTTAACTGTGATATGATTGCAACTAGATATGACAATGACACCTGCAAGCTAATCAGTATCACTGATATATATGGACTACAACAACTTATAACCGAACCAACAAGATTAACTCCGACGTCTTCAACCTTAATCGATGTAATTTATACTAATTGTCCTGATAAAATTGTTTGCTCGGGAGTCTGTCATGTCAGTATTAGCGATCATAGCATGGTGTTCGCCTACAGAAAATTATCCATAAATGGAATGACTGTTGGGCACAATACTTTAACTTACAGGAAATTCTGCAGATTTAATCGTACAGATTTTCGAAATGATATTGCGTCTCAAAATTGGGATCAGATATTCAATTTTACAAATCCCAATGACATGTGGTCAAAATGGAAATGCACATTTCTATCTATTGTTGACAAGCACGCTCCGTTGAGAACAATGCGTGTTCGCGCGCGTGGTTCCCCTTGGATTACATCTGAGCTAAAGAAACAAATGCATAATCGGAATATTCTAAAAATCAAAGCCATTAAATCTAAGGATCCTATTGTCTGGATGCAATTTAAAAAACAGCGTAACTTAGTGAATAACGAAATCAGATTAGCGAAGCGATCCTATTATCATAATAGTTTCAATGAAAACAAAGTCAATTCGAGAAAGACGTGGCAGACTATCAATGAACTTACTTCGCGAAAATCTGGAAAGGAGTCGGTTACGTCTCTGAAAGTGAATGGTGTATCAATAACAAATCCAACTGTTCTGTCGAACGAATTTAATAATCATTTTGCCACCATAGGTTCAAAACTTGCTAGCAATATAAATACTTCAGATAGCGATAACTATCTGAAGTACCTCACTAATACAGATAAACAATTCCAACTTCTTCCAACCACTAGAGATAAAGTTCTTTCACTTCTTAATAAACTCAACAAGTCAAAGGCAGCTGGCCTTGACATGATATCTGCTAGGCTCATTCGGGAATGCGCGGACCTCATTTGCGTACCTATTTGCAATATCTTTAATCAATCAATAAGTCAAGGTATTTTTCCTGACGATTGGAAATGCGCAAGAGTAACTCCACTTTTCAAACTAGGAGATAGAAACGATGTCAACAATTATCGTCCAATTTCCGTGATCTCAGTCGTAGCCAAAGTGTTTGAAAGAATTGTCTATGATCAATTGTATGCCTATTTAGAAGAACACAGTATCCTCTGTAAACATCAATCAGGTTTTCGCGCTATTCACTCAACTATCACGGCTCTCCTTGAAGCCACGGACACTTGGGCGTACAATATTGATCGTGGCAAAATCAACGCTGTCGTTTTTCTTGACTTAAAAAAGGCCTTCGACACAGTTGATCACGAGATCCTTTTATCCAAGTTAAGCCACTACGGCATATGTGGAAACGCGTACAAATGGTTTGAGTCATATTTAGATAATCGCACACAAATGTGTTCCATTAATGGGTCGTTATCTAATAGTCGCTCACTAAGTTGTGGCGTCCCTCAGGGAACGATTTTAGGGCCACTGCTATTCCTGTTATATATCAATGATCTTCCGAATTGTTTATCCAATTGTGAACCGAGGATGTACGCCGATGACACCCACCTTACATATGCAGGTGATTGTGTAGACAATTTGCAGTTGTATGTAAACCAAAACTTAGAAAATGTCCACAATTGGTTGAGAGCAAACAAACTTACGCTAAATATGACTAAAACCGAGTTTATGCTCATCGGTTCAAGGCAGAGATTAAGTACTCTCACAGATTCTCCGACACTCACAATTAATAATAATCAAGTTAGCCAGGTCACCACCGCAAAATCTCTTGGAGTGACCATCGATAACAAACCCGACTGGAGCGGTCACATCGATAAACTAACGAAGAAGATCGCTTCTGGAATTGGGGCAATAAAACGAATAAGACACCTTGTCCCTCAAGCGACTTTGCATCTAATATATCAAGCTCTGATTCAGCCACATTTTGACTATTGCGGTATTGTTTGGGGAAACTGTGGGATAACTCTGCAGAACAAAGTACAAAAACTACAAAACAGAGCAGCCCGTGTTTTGACTTATTCAAATTATGATGCTGATGCCTGTCACTTGTTTGAGCACCTGGGATGGAAAAACCTAGCTTCCCAACAACAAATACAAAGAGCCATAATGGTCTATAAGTCTCTGCACGGTTTAGCTCCAGACTATTTATGTTCAAAATTTGAAAGGCGAGAAAACACCTATAACCTAAGAGACTCTGAGAATAAACTTAATGTTCCATTGCCGCGCACAAACTACTATAAAAATAGCTTCAGCTATAGTGGTGCCACTCTTTGGAACAGTCTTCCATGTGACGTAAGACAAGCAGAGTCTCTTGGGATATTTAAACGTTTAATTAAAGAAGTACGTTGAGGCACGGCATTCGTGGAAAGCAGCTTTTAGTTAGGTCCATGTTTTAAAGTATAGTGTTTTATAAATAGTATAGTTAAGTATAGTGTTTTATAAATAGTATTTGAGTATTTTATCCATTTAAGGCATTACTTGTAGCTGATGAATTGTCCTTGGGTAAATAAAGACTATCTATCTATCTATCTATCTATCTATTTGTGAATATTTTACTTTAGGTCGAGACTGACCCGTTCATATGGCGAACTTGAAATTCGAAATTTCGTTTTCGTTACCGTTGTTGTTGTCGTCGTCGTTGCTTACACTCCTTTTTCAAGAGCTTATAGGCAACGACAACGGATACGGCAGCGGTTCATATGGCGAACTTGAAATTCGAAATTTCGTTTTCGTTACCGTTGTTGTTGTCGTCGTCGTTGCTTACACTCCTTTTTCAAGAGCTTATAGGCAACGACAACGGCGACGGCAACAGGATGAGTTCAACGAACAAAAGCAATCACTCTGCACATGCGTTTTACATTTTGGTACATTTCTTTCCCGTCCTCAGCTATTTTTTGTGGAGAACGCGAGCGAGTGACGAAGAACTCTTCTCTCTTTTTCCCACCATCAACGTCGTTTTTACTAATTTAGCTCCAAGATAGTTCGTCCACATTTCACAAGTTAGTCAAGTTGGAAAACTCGCGGAAGAGTTACAATAACAAGAAGTTACATTTTAAAATAACGTTCATTGTTGCCGTCGTCGTTGCTTAAGCTCTCCATTAACGCAAGTACAACCTGACCTCTAGGACATAGTCTCCTTAATTCGCAGTCGTTTGGGGTTTTCATGGAGCCAAAAACGGCTGTGAAGTCTGAGACTATCTAAGAGATGGCCCAAGGGAGCTAGGAGGCCTTTATTTGCTATATAAGGACCCCAGTTTCTATCAGCGAGCCCCTAAGTAATGCGGACCCACTTCATTCCGTTATCAAGTCTCGTTGTGGCTGTTGTCGTCGTATTGGTTGAAGTCTTGTCCCTATGTTCTTAAAAATAATCTACATTAGGTAACCGAAATGCGTGTTCATTAGTAATATAAACAATTAGAAATATCAGTCACCTTCTCCGAGAGCCTTCCCTGCTCATATTCCTCGCTTAAGGCGCCTTCGTTTTCAACCTTAAGGATGAGTAAAACCAGTTTTATCAAGTTAAATTAATAACACATTTATATCTACTACAACAATACTGTAAAAATTTCGAATCACGATCAATTCATGCAATAACGAATGTTGCCGACTAATTACGTTTTCCCTCAAGATCCCCCCATAGATTTATTTCTTTTCGACAACAAACAATAGCTTCTGCATACCAATCAGTACTGCATGCAGCATCATAACTCGTCTTACCTGCTGCGGTTGATCTACCAAGAGATCCATACTATCCTGGCTTGATTTAACGTCCACCGGTTCTAACATTGTAAAACGAGAGAGAGAGAGATTGGGAGATAGGGATGGTGACAGAAAGGACCTTCTAAGCTCAAAGTTTACTTGTATATGAAGAATTTAGGAACAGGGATACCATAGTGGTGAGGGCGCTCGCCTCCCTCCAAGGTGACCCGCGTTCGATTACCGGACTCGGTGTCATAATTGGATGGTGCTGTTACATTGTGCAATGTTTCGTGCAACTTGAGTCGCAACGCTTTGTTGTTTGTTCTCGTCCTTGTTCCGAGAGGTTTTTCTCCGGGTACTGCGCTTTACCCCTCTCCTCAAAAACTAACTCCATTTTCAAATTCCAATTTGATCTGGATAGTGTCCACAATAGACCATTTTACAGTTCTTTGCTTGGTACCCTGGCCTTTGATTGAATGCGAGGCTAGGGGTGACCTTGTTTTGATACAAGCGTACCTGCTTTTTTTTATGAAAATTACGCTGATTAAACACTAGTTAGCATAAGAGAAACATGATTTACATAAGAAAAGTAGGTACGTTTGTATCAAAACAAGGTCACCCCAAGCCTCGCTTTCACCGACGTGCGTGCTTATTATTTTCTTAATTAATACCAGGGCGAAAGAGTCTGCCTCCGTCCAGTCGGGATTCTTATCATGTTATGCTCATTTGAATTATTTGTTTCTGTATTTGCTCGGCCCCACTAGCCTTATGCTATAAATACTACCAAGGGTAAAGAATGTTATACACCTTATTCCAAAATGGCGGCCAATTTATTATTCTTTTGTTTGCATGTTAATTAGCCCTCTTTGCCTCGTCAACATGTACAAAATACAAAAGAATTTTGAAGTGAAAATGAGGCAAAGAGGGATAATTAACATGCAAACAAAAGAATAATAAATTGGCCGCCATTTTGGAATAAGGTGTATTTATTTATATTCATAACGGTACCCTTATGCGGCTCCTCTGTTATCTCGTCAGTTACAACGGCACAGGGCTTCAAGGTGAAATATAATCTGAAAATAGCTGATGCAAATGCTAGCTCGCCAAACCTATGAAAAATCGTTATCTAAAGCACCCAGAGGTAACATGAGAAATTTCAACGATATTGCCATATACGCTAGAGAAGGACGCGCACCACTTGCGAACCTGGTTGTGTCGGTTCTCCCTTATTTTACGCAGATCAAGAAATGTAAAGCAAATTCTGTATACGACCTTATAAACCACATAGGGAATTTTATTCAGCTATATCAGTGGAAAAGCAAAAAGCCCGAAAATACTGGGACTGTAACTAGTTTTAGGAAATACACTATTCACTCCTGGAGCGTCTTAAAAACTTCAGCAAAATGACATTGTTACTCACGTGGGTGAACATGACAACAGAATGCCTCTACTAAATCTCGGCGTTGTACCAAATCGTCATCTAGAGCTTCAGCAAGCTTAGCATAGGTAGCCTCTCGACCTTGCTTTTGCTTCCACTTATACAGCGTGGCAAAAGCTCTTTCGCAGACGTCATGATCGTTGTCAATTTCAATTATCTTCAAATGCTTCTCCTTCAGTCCAACGGCGCGGCCAATTCGTTTCCAGTCCTGGGGTATTTCTTGCGCCAGTTTATGAAGCTCCTCTTCCGTTGGATTTCCCGTTTTTAGTATCCAGACATTGTTATCTGTGAATCAAAAATTGGAAGCCATTTTGAAACCGTCATGTAAATTAATCTAATTTTGCCTGCGCTTTCTGTCATCCGAAAGTATGGTCGATCGTAGATGAGGCTGCGAATGCACATTGTGCGACCTGTTGGTTACCTCATGCAATTTAAGCTTAGTATGAAAATGAATATACGCATGCATGAAGCACGTCCAAAACTTCTCCTTCGAGATCCACGTGATGAAGTCAAATGACATGGAAGAAGGTCGTTGGTTGCCATGGAAACACCAAGCACATGAACAATTTAACAAATGGTAAACGGATCGGCGTGTACTAGTGAGTTATGGATGCGCGCGAGAGGTTGCTAAGCACTAGAGAATCGTAAGAGTCGCTCGAGGCGCAGCCGAGAGCAACTCTAGCTTCTTGAGTGCTTAGCATACCTCCCAAGTGCATCCATAACTCAATAGTGCACGCCGATCCGTTTACTATTTGTTTTATAACATAACATAAACATCGAAGAGAAAGCAAAGTCCCACTTTATTGCACTAACTTACATGACCAAGGAAAACAGGCGCGCGAAACTTCATTCACAAAAATTGCAACGGCTTAACACTTCGGTAGACACTATGACGATTGAAACGATACAAATTATGCCAAATCTGGCCCAAAAAAAGCGAAATTTGAGTTTATAAACAGCGCACACGTCAGTTATCATCAGCAGCGTTCACCCATGGGCAAATAGTAAATGGTTAATTGACCAATCAGAGCGCGCGCATTTCTTTAGTTATGTTATAACATCTGTTATACAAATTGACGCCAGACTTATATTATTATATTTAGATGTTTATAAATGTTCAAAGTGAGCACGTGCCCTTTCTCTATCCTTCCCCGCCTCCATAAACTTTATGTGGCTATATAGTGTAAGTTTTCTAACGACGCTATGGTAGACTGAGTCGCTGGAAATAGTCCTCTTTCGCATTTAAGATTGCCGCTGGATACAAACAACAATGACACATTCATACAGGGTTAGCCTCGACCTAAAGAAAAATAATGACAAGTAACGGCGGGAAGGTGCCACAAATTTGAAAATTAAACGATAGACAGAGCTGTAAACAGGTCATCTTCTCGCTGGAATTTGTGAATAATTATTTACTTCAGATGGAGGCTAACTCTATACAAATGTGTCCTCAGTACTTTTATTCAGCAGTTATGGCGAACTCGAAACTGGACTGTTGCTAACCTTCACCATCGGTGGAGAATGCCTTCATCAGGCCAGGACGTTGAACAAGTTGATCATGTAGGGCTTCAGCTAGCTTGTCGTAAGTCGCTTTTCGCCCATGCTTTTTCTTCCACTTCTGAAGTACATTCAGAGCTCGTTCATAAACATCATTCGGGTTGTTTATCTCAATCTCGTTTAGATACTTTTCTTTTACCCCTAGTGCCGCACCAAGTCTCTTCCAGTCCTGCTTGATGTTATCGGCAAGGCGCGCGATTTCTTCATCGGATGGAACTCCCTTCTTCAAGGCCAAAATTTGATTGCTTTTCGAAATACAAAAACAAGTTAATTTGTATCATGAAAAAGTTACTTAACATGTTGGTTTTCAATGTTGACGAAATTAGTAATCGTCGATGTAATTGCCCTCAATTCCTTGTTTTTAAGGGGGCGTTATACCTGGATGTTGATGAAATAAGAAGTGACTTGATGAAGAAATTAAAAAGGGAAAATATAAGGCACACACAAACACTCAGACAGTCCACTACAACAAGGGTGCATGTCAGGTTGAGGACTAACTGTTTGGTGTTTGCCCATTAATTTTTAACCTCCAAATTTTTAATTTTTAATCACAATACAATTTGCATTTTTCTCGTCTTCCCTTAAATCACTCTCCCCTCCCCCTCCCCCCCCCCCCCCGCCCCTTTTCTCTTTCTTTATAAACACTCAAAAGACTTACCCATAAATTCTGATATATTTATGGGCTATGGACATTCAGGTGTAACTCCCCCTTAATAGGAAAGGGAAACAGGTGGATTGTGCCCTTTCAAGTAGCAATTTTTCATTCAACATACTCTAAGAATTTCATGTTGCTTGGATAACTAACGCCCCAACGAGTTTATTTGAACCAGTGATGTGGGAACTAGTCTACACTGACAAGAGGCTGCTGTGAGGAAATCAAAGCTCGCTGAGAGATAAGGGGGATGCTTTAGACTTGTGAAGCTTAATTAGTCAGACACTCATCGGCAAAATCGACTACTGTCTAACATTGACAAAATAATGACTCTTATCTCTAGCTTTGCCATTGTTGTTGTTGCTACTGTTTTCATACCATTACATTTCTCCAATTTGCACCACTCATGGGTCGCCCTCTGACCTCCTCACTTCGATGGCACAGTAGAACGGCGCCTCTCTGGTGAGCCTCTGAACGGGAAATCACAACAAGGGTTAAGCGGTCAGTTTTTAACTCGTCAATTGCGCAAACCAGAAGCGTATCAAACCAAAAGCGTATCAGCGCAAACGCAATAAATATGTTATAGTGACGGGCAGAAAGCATTCTAGACCCCAGAACTCTTCCCTTTTACGCATGTCTAACGGGAGTGACGGGGGAAGAGCTCTGGGCAACTCTACGCAAGCCTCCACCTCTGACTGGTTATCAATTGAAACAGTGAAATTACTTCTGATTGGCCAACGTTACTCGGCACGCGCGAAAAACTGAACTTACAGTGCGGGAGTTAACTCTTGTGGAGCAAACTATTGCAGCTTCGAAAAAAAAAGTTCACAAAACAAACATGAATGAAACTTTCCTTGAACAAACAACAGCTTCATTAATTGATTTTTGCTCTTCTAGAGTATTTGTCACCTTTTGCTAAGGCATACTGCGGGGATTTTTCAAACCCCTGAGCGACGCCATTTTGGATTGAAACATCAAGCATGCGCGGTGATACTTAATAGCTTGAGCGTAGCGGTTGCCTAGAGCTCTACCCGCCGCCACTTCCGTTAGACATGTACAAAAGGGAAGAGCTCTGAGGTCGAGAATGGAGCGGAAAGCGTTTGATGGCTCTTAAACTTTATGTTAATTAAATTTGAATTTATTAATTATACCTTCTAGGCTAAAGGTGATTTTTCGAAGAAAGCTTGTGCGTAGCCGGGTTCGAGTTCCTAACCTTGCTTTGGCAGACGAAAACCTTACCAAGGTGCCATCTCGATCGACTCATGGTTTTCAGATCGGCTATACTGAATTATGAGAACTTTTAAGTTGTTAAAACAACAACAAAAACAACAACAACTTTATTTACGACTAATTAAAACGAAATCACAATTTGTCCACCCCAGTATAGCAGAGCTAATCGAGTCGGGTGGAACATTAATACAGGTACAACATATACATAAAATCATAACGCTAAATTTGAGTACAGTAATGCCGGGAGACAGAATTAGATGTTAGTACTATTACTAGAATATATACGCATGAGAAAGATTACAAATGAAATGAAATGAAATGATTAAAAAAACAGTAATATCAAAAAAACGTGACTTTCTAAATGTTTCCGATTCGCTTGATTAGCAAGATTAGTGTCTGTTACTGTGGCTGTAAACATCATCATACGTGTATTTACGTTTTAAATGTGCATTTAGGAGAGTGCGCGTCAGTTACTTTAATACAAATCCCATGTTAGCTGCTGAAGGTCTTTAAACGGGCCTTAACTGAGTAGAAACAGCATGTATTGTTGCTGAAATGAAGAAGGAACCTGGGATTCTCATTTGTTTGGCCGTAACAAAATGTAAATATCAGTTGTAGAGGGGAGTGAATAGGGCTCAGCAAATCCGTGGATCCGTGCTAATTTTTCGCAAAATCCGCCAATCCGCAGATATTTTTACAAAAATCCGAATCCGCAGCGACTAGAAAGCCAACTAGGCATGTCGTGAAGTGTTACACGCGAGCGCGAGACGCGAAACAAAGAAAGGAAAGACATCCTCGCGCTTGCGCGCGTCCCCATCGCTCTAAGATTAAAATGTTTGCTGCTGACGTTTGAAACCTGATGTCATTAGGACAGCATGCATTTTTGTAGTTGGTTTACGTCTTAGGTCTTTTCGAATCAATCTGAAGATAGGTTCCTACAGGTCTTTGAAACGTCAAGTTACTATGTTTAAAAGAGTGTAGTGAAATCTAAGGTTTAATCCCCATCATGACCACTGTTTTGTAATCATTAAAGAAATCTAATTTAAAGACAACAGAAGTATCGTGGTATAAAACATAACAATCCGTTTTAACCTCATATGCTCGCGTAGTTTCACTACGCTTTTCCAATTGCTGGAATCGACGCAGTACCGAGACTCGTTTTTATGATGGCAATCATCGCCTTTGGCACCCTCTCGGTAAAAAAAACAATGCGACGCAATCGATGGTCTTTGTCCTGACCCTCCATGTTACTGGTACACGTGGTGGTCTGGTGAGGTCAATGGCTTTTTGTCTGCCGAGAAGTCGAGATCCTGGGATTACATTGCAGGTCAAAGATGTGTTAGCCCTTTAACTACCAAGCAAGTTTATCGCAAGTTTATTTGAATTATTTATTTCTGTACGTGCTCGACCCCACTAGCCTTTGTGCTATAAATACTGCCGAGGGTAAATAAAGGTTATTATTATTATTATTATTATTATTATTATTATTATTATTATTATTATTATTATTATTATTATTATTATTTTTGCAGAAAAACACCTTTTGAAGCTCGTCGAGCCATTTTCTGGCCAGAATCTAGCCAAAAAGAACCAAAACTGCCCAAAACTGGTGGAGCTCCTCACACCCTTCTGTCCCTGATGCTTTCCAAGTTCGGCTATGCACAGGGTAGAAAGGTTTCACCGCCCCCTCTCCTTCTACCTTTCGCTTTTCTTGTCTCGCCTTCTTTTTCTCTTGCTGGGCATTTTCTTTTGGTGGGAAAAGATTTGTGGAAAACTTTTAGTATCATAGGATTAGGTGGAAGGAAGTGCAGGTGGGTAGTGGAACAAGATTATCATTCAAATTTTCGGCTCAACGTTACTTGTTTTATTTCGCGTTTTTCTCCGGCCCGTTTGACGAAATCGTGCTCATTCGGGTATGGTTTGAAAGTTCTCTTCCCTCTACACATGTTACATGTAAAAGTTGTCCATGAGTATTAAATATCTGATGACGTCACAAGCTGTTCAAGGGACGTTGTTCTGCGCGGCCGGTTTTAACCGATGTGGTAGTCAATGGTACTCGATTTGGCATCTTATGGGCAAATTGGGTTGTTTTATGCTCAAAGGTGGATTTTTTTCAGAAAATTGTGTCCTTTGCTTAATCTAGTCTAGTTCTAAGGTCAGGAAGAAAAAATTGAAACAGACCGCCAAGTTAAATTCCGTGATCCGCACTTCAAAACAAACAAAATCCGTAATCCACGCTGAAATATTGAAGAAATCCGTGATCCGCTGAGCGTTCAAAATCCGCCAATCCGCAAAATGTATCCTCAAAATCCGAAATCCGAGTAGTTTTTTTTTGCCAAATCCGCCGATCCGTGAACCTATTCACCCCCCTCGTTGTAGCGGGACGAGCTATTTATAGTCCATATCAAAAGAAGTTTAATTTATGTCTCGATACATCCTTTGACACCCAGAGGCAGATAGTAGAGACGGAACGAAGAATTAGTCCCGATTTTACCCGTGAATCCCTCGCCCCATCCCTGCAAGAGACCTCCGAGGGGTATAAAGATATCACTGATTCTCAGCAACCCCAAGCTTTAAATCAACATCTTGTTAGACATTCAGTTATACAAGTTGCTTTATTCAGCTATGAAATACTCACCGTCAGCCATCGCTTGTTATGGCTTCCAAAGAAATTTTTAAAGAAATCTGGTGTCTTTAATAGGACTAATCTGACAAAATTCTTGAAGGCGGTAGCAGTAAGGGACACTGCTGATCGTTCTACGGCGACAAGTAAACAAAATTACAATGCATTCATATATTTAGTTGAGTTTGTTAATTGTTCAATCAGACAGGGGTTATACTTAGCAAGCATTATCTTATTATAATCATGGAGTCATTTTGTTTGATAAAATGAATTTTGTTTTCTAATCATAAATTCGATTTTTTCAAAACATGATTGCCGACCAAGATGTGTTTTGCACTTGAAACTAGAAATTAATGAATTCAAAAAGGCAGCCACGGACTATTGACATCCGACTTTTAATACTGCGCAGCAAGTAAATCGCTCAATTGAAGCCATAAAAAGACTTATTATATATTCCATATCACAGAAATCAAGATTGTATGATTTAATTTATACTAATTCGAAGAGGTTCCAGGTGACTAATTACAAGGAAATTTTGCGCCGAAGAACACAAGATGTCTTGCGAAATTTTAATGTTTGGATGTTGTCTCGTTGTTTCCCATGCTATAGCCTGTTTGATGGCCTGTTCTTATGCTCTAAAGACCGCAGAAGCGATTGATCTCGACAGTTCGTAGACATCTTCGCGTTGTCCCCGCGCAAAATTTTCTCGTGACTAGTCACATGCAAGCTCTTCGATTAAGTAAAACAGTTTAATCATCCTTATTTTAAAAGTTAAATCACAGTGAAATCATGATTTCTGTGATATGGAATAAGGCTTTTTATGGTTTCAAATAAGCCATCTACTGCAGTGTAAACGTCGGACATCAAATCGTCCATAACTGATTTAAAATAATTTACGATCTCACTGTCATGTCACCAAACATTATTTATTAATGAAATTTTTGAATAACTTTTTGACAAACGGTTCCCCATAGTCTAAAAATAAATCTATCAGTTACCAAATTAACGTCTTAGTGCATTCTAAGCACTCATACCTGTCTGAGTATAGGATCAGATACTGCACAACGTGAAGCCAGAAATTGGATGTTTGAGTCGTATGGTACTTTACGTGTCCGGCTCAGAAATGACAGCGAGCCTAAAATAATCTTCCGGTTTTTCCGGGTTTATTGTCATTTTAAATCCCTGTAAAACAGGATGATGTCAAAACGACTTGCTGAGTTAGTGCGTGGGACAACCGACTTCCGGGGTGTGTCGAGTGTCTGCAGTTATCTTCTTCGTCGTAATACCAGTTCAGTTGCTATGTGATCATTTTAAATCTTCTAACAAGAAAACTCCAGGATATTCAACTACAGGATATTCAACGAATGAAGCTTTTCCTACAGCTGTTTCCTAGTTGAGTCTAAATGAAGTTCTCAATAGTTTCCCTGGCGTTACACAGTCACAAGTCCCATTAAGATGTACACGACTTTGTTGACAACGTTTTCCGTGAGTCAAAACAGGAATGACATAAAAACTTATTATGTAATACGTTTAGGGGGTACTAGAGTATGACTCCTCAGTTCGCACTTGGAAAAGGAGTCATGTCAGGAGTACCCAACGACAATTTTTTTAGAATTGAACCGTTTTTGGCTAAAATGATTTATGAGCGTCTGCAAACAGATTTCTGGTTAATTGTTAACTTCCGTGGGAAAAACTTATCCGCTCTTCAGAGCCAGCTAGCAATAAAACTGACATTTGTAGCTGCCAGCCAGGACCCGTCTTACCAGTTTCTTTTTCCCAGTCAGGGAGTATTTTTTAAGTCTATTTTCCCAGCATTTTGAGGAGACGAATTTTTTTGCCAGCAAGGAGATTTTGTTGTCGTTTTTATTTTTCTTTGTTTCTCTCATTTTTTGCCAGCAAAAACACAATAATATAGACATCTTGGTTTAGAGAAACCTATATTTAGTTGTCATTACCATTATAAACAAAGTACCATACTTTTTCTCACCTCGAGATGGAAAACCCTGATCTCAAGGGGGAAGATAGAGCCTTATGCTTCAAATATTTTCTTGGCTTGCATCTTCGGGCAGCCGTTATTGTCCTAAAAGATGTCGCTGGATTAAGTTCACCTATGACCATAAACGGTCACAGCTCATTTTTCCAGCTTTTAATGTTCATACTTCTTTTGTAATCAAATCCAATGAAAAACTATTTTCAAGAAAGATTTCGTGCAGTTGTGATTCCGCGTTTAACTTTCGCGAGAAAGTTTTTAGCCAATGACGAAATTTGGATAACCAAAACCACATTTGCTGTTAGGTAGAAAATGGAAACGAATCCATATCATACAACAACAACAACAACAACAACTTTATTTATCTTTACATATAAAAGTTAAGGGTAGTTTGCCCCGCAAATAGCTGAGAAGCTAGTCGTGGCGGGGCAAGACAAATACATATACAACTCAGATGATAATCCATATAACAATTAAAATTTCACACTACTTGCACCTTTTTATTTTCGGAAAATGCTATGCCATTTCCGATTTTTAGGTGTTAGGCTGACTCGATCCTCCTGTTCCTTACATGTGCCTGGAGAAATGCGACATCCATTCACCCCGCCAAATCACTTAAAAGATCAATAGGAAGAGCTGCAAAAAAAGATGAAATAACTACCTAAGACAAGCATTATAGCCAATCATAATACCGAATCATATAAGCAATAAGAAATCATCGCTATGCAAAACTGAAAAAATTCCACCCTTTTCAAATAACTGTGGAGCTTGCAACAGATCACTGCGAAAGGCCGCAGGCACATCCGGTATTGCTAACAATTAATTCGAAAAACCTCACTGCAAAGTGTGCAAGAAACACAAAGTTCGCATCCTTTTCGTGCCGCATCCATTCCCTGAATAGTTTTAGTGCTTGCAACATATCACTGCGAAAGTTAGCAAGCACACCTGCTGGGTTTTTTTCTAATTTGAACATATTTCTGGTGTTTCTACCAAGTAGTTCGAAAGACCTCACTGCAAAGTGTGCAAGAAAGACAAAGTTGGCGTCCTTTTCGAATAAGTTTTGGCGCTTGCAACAAATCACGGCAAAAGCTCGCAAACACACCCGGTATTTCTACCAAGTAGTTCGAAAGACCTCAATGCAAAGTGTGCAAGAAAGACAAAGTTGGCGTCCTTTTCGAATAATTTTTGGCGCTTACAACAAATCACTGCAAAAGCTCGCAAACACACCCGGTATTTCTACCAAGTAGTTCGAAAGACCTCACTGCAAAGTGTGCAAGAAAGACAAAGTTGGCGTCCTTTTCGAATAATTTTTGGCGCTTGCCACAAATCACGGCAAAAGCTCGCAAACACACCCGGTATTTCTACCAAGTAGTTCGAAAGACCTCACTGCAAAGTGTGCAAGAAAGACAAAGTTGGCGTCCTTTTCGAATAAGTTTTGGCGCTTGCAACAAATCACGGCAAAAGCTCGCAAACATACCCGGTATTTCTACCAAGTAGTTCGAAAGACCTCACTGCAAAGTGTGCAAGAAAGACAAAGTTGGCGTCCTTTTCGAATAAGTTTTGGCGCTTGCAACAAATCACTGTAAAAGGTCGCAAACACACCCACTATTTCTACGAAGTAGTTTAGTTTAAAAAGCCTACAGCAAATTGTGCAAGAAACACAAAGTTCGCACCCTTTCAAAGTTAGACCTAACCACTGAGAATGTTTGCAACGATTTCTGGTATATCTTGCAGGTAGTACAAACACTGTACAAAGGAATTTTTGTACGATCTCCTGCGGCCTTAATTTTCATTTACATACATGCAAAACACTTCACCTCCAGTTATTCCATACAAATTACACCTCTACACACGCGGCGGGAGACTGTTGACATCATTCTGCAGAAGGGTCTTTGACAACTCCACATGGAACCTTCCAGATGTATACGTTTTCTTGATCCCTTCGTCGACTGTGTTGTTCAAGACTAATTTCATATAATTTATTACTCAAATGACCTATGCATTTGGGAACATTGAGCCCCGAACGGCCTAACTGGCTGACTGTACAGTCACTGTGTACTTGAGTCACTTAACCCTTAGGATCCTAAGGGGGTCACTATTTTTTTCCTAAAATATTGATGCCAACAATTCAAACGGCTTTCACTGTTTTAATATAGGCCTAAGCATGTACAAAATATATATTTTTAGAAACGTTATGAAAAAAACTTTGTGTTGATAACGATCTCTGTCACTTATGACGTCATATGCGATGACGTCATTTGACCAAATATGGAAAAATGGCCCAAAAAAGGTAAAAAACTTAAAAATACACATTTTATCTCTTGTTTTCTTTACTATTTATGAATAAAATGTATTTCAAGAAAGGATATATGCCATTTGCAGCCTAAACGATAAAAAAATTATCAATTACATGCATAAAATAAGTATTTATTTTAGTTTTATAAAGCAAAAGTGAAAGGATCATTATTACAAAAAATTTGAATTTGAATTTAAATTATATAATTTGTTCTCATTAATGCTGTTGTTATGATAGGATTAAGATAAAAACTATTAAGTTCTGGAAGAGTAATAAATGTCCCAAGTGTTTAATTTTGTGAGTTGTGACGCAGTTCTCTTGGCCTTCCTGGGTAGTCCTGGGTCTTCCACGAGGTTCTGACAGTCTTCTTGGTCCTTGCCTGCTTTCGTCGTTGAAATAGTAGTCCTCCATTGTGTGATACCTCATAAAACATGGATGAGGACACATGCGGACACCACAGACTGCACAGCTATACTGGGTATCAACCCGTTGAATGTGCACTTTGCAGGCCAATCTATTGCTGTGTGCAGTGGGATAGTGGAAGTGGTCTCGATTGAAGCAGAAATGAGGGATAGGAGCTGCTGGTTCTGGGTCTCGTTCGGTCAACCGAAATGTCCTCCCATTCACCAGCTGTTCCACAACAGCCTTTCTGAATGCAAGCATTTTGGGAGCATTTCTAAAGGACTTAGCCATTAGAATTTGTGCATTTGAAATGCTAAGCTCCAAAAGGTAAAAAAATATTTTATAATACCACACAGATCCTTTCATCAGGCGTGCATATGTGGTTACCCTCTGATCTGACAGGTCAACACCCCCCATGTTCTGATTGTAATCAGAAATGACTGATGGCTGAGAGACAGCTGTCTTCTGCCATTTGTTTCCCACTTTCACAGATCTTTCCACCTCTACATTGCTTGTTGGACTAAGTGGAGTAGTTGCCAGCATGTAGACCATTTTGCTATCTTTCCAGCCCACACATGTAATTGTGTTTTTCTGTCGATAAACACTTTCTCCTCTCTTCAGTGCTTTGACTTCTTCATTGTGAACATCTGTTATGTCCTTTGGAAGCCCTTTTCTGTTTGACCGCACTGTTCCACAGGCAAGTGTGCCTCGCCCTTCAAGGTCCTGGAACAATGGTACTGATGTATAATAATTGTCCATGTAGAGTTTATAGCCTTTGTCAAGATATGATTCCATTAGGCCCATAACTGCTTTTCTTCCAAGATCTGTTTGTACCACTCCATTTTCTTTGCCAGTATATACTTTGCTGACAAGTCCATAGCCGGAACTTGCCTCCGCAAGAGTGAAACACTTGATTCCAAAGCGGCCTGGCTTGATGGGAATGAACTGGCGAAAGTAAATCTTACCCTTGAATTTTATGAGGGTTTCATCGATGGATAAATTTCTTTCTGGGCTGTAAACCTCTACGAATCTTGGCAGTAGGAGATCTAGTAATTTTCTTACCTTGAAAAGCTTATCATAGCCAGGTGCATTTTTGTCTTTCACTTCTTCACGGTTGTCAACAAAGTGAAGGTATCTCATTATTTGGAAATACCTGTCTCTTGCCATCACCGCTGAAAAAAACGGAGTTTTGAAAACAGCCTCCGTACTCCAGTAAAGGCGCAGTGATGGTTTCTTCACAATACCCATATTCAGTGTTAGAGCAATCCAAGCCTTGAACTCATCCACTGTCAGTGCATACCAGATTGATCGTTCCTCAGGCCCTCTCTTCTGTTCGGCATATAAATTGGTCTGGTCAACGATATGATTCCACACAGCATCGGTAAAATATAACTGAAAAAAATCCACTGCTTTCATGTCTTCCTCGAGCTCAATTCTTGGACCTGTAGGTTGATCGAAAGGCAAGTCGGTGCGAAGATTTATGTTTCTACTCCACTCGCTGTCGTTTGGCTCACCACGACGCACAGGAATTGTCCTATTCGCTTCTTCTTCTTCTTCCGGAACCAACTCAAAATCGTCGTCTAAATCTTCATCAGACTCTCTGTGTTCCATAACATTCGCAAGAGGTAAATCATCTTCGTCAATAAACTCAATTTCCACTGAATTCTGAACAAAAACATTATCATTTTGATTGGAAGCGGCCGCCATATTTAAAAAGCTAACTGGTCTCACACGTGCTTCGAAAAAAATTATGATTTTATTTCGAAATTGACCGAAAAACTGCAAATTTTTACATTACTTTCGCAGATTTACATCCTGTCCGCCATTTTAAAAAATATCTAGGCCCAGTCTCCCTTAGATCCACAGATACGAGCAGAAGTTGGGAGCTAGTAATTTTCCACGCACATATGCGTGGCTAGGACTCTAAAGCCCTGGTCAAACGGCGCATGATAGTCGATGATAGTTGATTCTCTCCAAACTATCATCAACTATCACCAACTATCATTCACATGGTCAAACGGCGCATGATAGTCGATGATAGTTCACCGGCAGTCGCGCGAGCAAAGGTCACGCGAGCAGCTAGTTCCAGGCTCTTTCCGCGTAAAATGTGAGCACTAAAATGGCTTCGCGAGAGACAAACTTGTAGAAGTATGAATTTATCGCGACGAAAGAGGGCGGCAGCTTGTTTAATAGTAATCGATTTGTTGGAGGGATGCGGTGTCTCTTCTAATTCTTGCGAGTTGACACTTTCTTCAGAAGATATCTTTTCTATGTTATCTTGGTCTTCAATGTTTTCGTTGTCATGATTATCATCTTGGATATAAACACGTATTTCTGAAGCTGCAGCTGAGCCTCGCGAGGAACTTTTGGCGGCCATTTTAAACGAGCCCGCCGATTTTCGGGGAAAACAGCTGACCAAAAACTATCATGAACTATCATACGCGTGGTCAAACGAGAAAAACTATCATCGACTGTCATGAAGAATTTGAACAAGTTCAAAATGAATGATAGTTGATGATAGTCGATGATAGTGTATGATAGTTGGTGGTCAAACGGAAGCGCGCGCTTCAACTATCATCGACTATCATGCGCCGTTTGACCAGGGCTTAAGGGTTAAAATCAGTCAAGGGAACGTACGTACAAATCATTTTTCGGTGGCTAAGTGTTCTATACAAGATTTTTTCCTATCAAAGATTGCAACAGAAAAGACTAAAGAAAAAAATAACATGAATTGTTTTATTACTGCACTGCTCTCGGTTTCTGCCGCACACTTGAGATAAAGTTCTAAGCTGCGTGCTTTTTGCGCGGTAGCCCGGGGAAGGACCTCATTCTGGGCTAAATGCCCGGCAGTCAGAAATTTCTATAGAATTTCTACGAAAAACCTCATTTCAACTGCCTGAAAGTATTGTATCTTCATTTAAAATTGCCAAGCGATTAGAGAAAGGAATGTGGCTTCGCGGCTAACCATTGATGCGAGCTTGGGCATGGAAAGAAATCGCCTATCCTCGATACTCTATCGCCGCATTCGTTATACTTATTGTTAGGCAGCAAACACATTCTTGTAACGTTTCTTGTGCAACCTTAACACTTGCATGGCAGAGTAAAAAAATTGTTCAGATACAGGAAATGGTTTTTGCCGACCAACAGTGCCAGCGTAAAACGTTAACAACCCAGGGCCTGTCCATTCTGAGAATAAGCCCGTGGCAGCGAGGGCCAAAACCAAAGAACGATATTTTCATGTCAAAATTAAGTTTTGTCCAACTATTTCGGGTGGTTCTAGATTTGCACCTTTAAATAGCTACAGGAAATGGGCAAACTCGATGTTGACTCACGGTCACGTACCGGTCCATCTTTTGTCTTGCGTCCGCTTCAAATGTCAGAATAGCTGAAACCTCTGACAACAAAAATACAAAACAAGAAGGAGAGAAACGTGGAAATTAAAAACTCAGCTATAAGTTAATCGAAGAATATCCTACTTTTAGGGTTAATTTTTTTCGACAATTCTCCCCATGACGTCGTTTGTAATGTCTTTCAAAAGGAAAACAGATTTCGCGCAAGTACCAGAAACACACAAAACATATGGGGATTTTTTAACAATTTGGCAAAGAAAAATGTTCCCCAATTAGTAATGAGCGATATTTCGAGGTCTGAAAACAAATTGCATTTATAACCAACGAAACTCCGACGCTATTCGGGACTTAATTTGTTCACGCAGAAAATCAAGGATTTATTCACCGGAAATCCCAGAAAAGGTGAAAAGAACCATTGACTATATTGCCTGAACGGAATGGAGATCACTAGCCAGGTCAAATGTGTATGCTACGCTTATTTCGATCTTGAAATGAAGTTATGTGTGTCGTAACGCAATGTATATTGGAAATGAAGGATATTGCAGTCAATAGACAAATAGCGGAAAATATCACTTACTGTACTAATCGAGCACGCCTCTATTGAAAGTCCATCACGTGCAGCGGATAAAAAGATCAGCCTAATCAGTGCAAAGCGACGAAAATTTTCACATAAAAATCAATGAACCAATGATAGGAAATTCAGAAAAAAGCCGTCAAGTATTCATGGGTAAACGCACCATGAATGTTTGTTTTGGGACCGAAATTTTGGCAATTCATGAACGGAGTTCAAATACAGTAACAGATCAGACCCAGAGTTTTTCCGTCGCTGTTAGTGCCATTACGTTTCAGCGTTTTGGCACCACTGACTACATAAATTTGAAAGCACAATTAGTCAGAATGTTACTTTGGTTTAAAAAAAAAACCCTCTGGTACCCAAGGTATCATCTAATGTATCAAAAGACCGCCTTTCTTAAGTTGTTACTTTAGCATTTTTTATCACCGTTGCTTGTGCTTCGATGATCGACTATTTCAAATTCCGCCGGCCGAGCAGATTCTCTCGATGTCAGTCTATGTTGCATGAATAATAATAAAAACTTAGAAAACAGTCGTCCTTACCAACAATTTCTAGTTCAGCTGGAACTATCGAGCCGCCCGGCGGGAGAAGACCCTCACGAACCCTTACCACTTCAGGTTAAAATGGCTCTGCAACACAAAAAATAAGAAAAGAAATCGATTCTGTAATTTCTTCCCAAACGCCTCAAGAAAGTAGACGGTAAATTGCGCCAATGATACTTACCAAAAGGCCAATGAAAGTGAACAAGCTTGTTATCCAAAGTTTCAGAAAATCCCGAAAACAAACTCAGCACAGTAAAATGAACACATCAACTTTCAACGGAATGCTTCTTCGGCGGGTAGACTCGAAAAATGTCAACGGTCTGTTACCGCTCTTATAATGACAGATGAACAAAATAGAGAGCAAATACCGGTAACACAAGAGAAGTGTAATGTAATCCGTTGTTAAGTCATCAAGTTTTCACAAGACCACAAAGGACAACTCTTAAAATAAAAAGACCACTCCTATTTTCCTGTCAACTAAACCGGAAATCTGTTGTTAATTGTTTTACCAGGATCAGAAATGTAATAATTTTCCCAGCAAGGACTGGAATTGGAAATCAGGCAGCCAGCAAGTAAATAAATATTACACTAAACCAGCAAGCAAAAGGATTGTTCTGAGGGAATGCCAGCCAGGGATAAAAAGGGTGAAGAGCGGTTATTTTTGAAGAGCGGTTCGTTGGGTACTCCTGTCATGTTTTAATGGCTTAGATCGATTAGAAATGACCGCGCTAACTCAGTCAACATTCGTATCCGTCTTCAAACTGGCCACACATTCAAGGTCTCCCTCATGGGTTTTGATAGAGATCTCTCTTCTACCGGAACTCATTTCTTTTCATTTTCATCATTTATTTGCCTTTTTTCCCACTCCACCGTCCCCTGCCACAGGTTCCGAAGCAGCATGGAGGTGATACATGCATTGCAAAATCTGATTTCGCTATTTCCAAATTCTCAATTTTTCACGCCAATCTTGGGATAACTAATTTCCCCTTCCTGGTTTGAACTCCTCTAGGCCTGCTGTGTGCAACTTATTCCGAGCTGTTTTACGGTTTACTCAGCGCAATGTCGCCTATTATCCGAGAGCGGCTTTGATGTGAACGGGCTCCGTTACCCATTTCAAACTTTCAATTTTAATTCGAGTATTGTAATCATCAAACCGTAGCCTGTGTGTGACCTCATTTGAAGTATCGATTGTTGATCGGTTTTTTGCCCACGTGGCTTGAACGCTCCGTGCGGTGTTCAAGTCCAAAATCGGCCTTGAAACGGACGCTCTGGAAGAATCCAAAACCGGAACCAGAAAATCCGGGTTCCGGTTTGATTGCGCCTGCGTGAGGTTTTAGGACAAAATGGCGGCTGTTGATCATGTCAACACGTTCAGCAGGACCAATTTAGGGCAGCCAGCAGGGGCGATTCCACGGATATCGACCAAGAATCAGAAAACAGTCACATAGATGCGGTAGAAGCCAACTTGTGAGCGATTTCCTTTGTATAACACGACTCTTTCTAAGGATACATACATCGATTCTTTTAGAGGAGGCTCAGTTTAATACAACTAGCAAATTTAATTAAGCTTTACATTACCCGCTTAGAGGATACTTGTAATATATGTTCGGATTCTCAAGAATCATCGTTTCAGTGTTGACTTAGAAAAAGGCCGATGAAAGCTTAACCTCAAGAATAATCCCACCTCAATTTTTGTTAGCCCACCCAGAAGTTCTTCCTGTTGCTGCTATCTGGAGAACAAGATTTTTAATGATGTAATGAAGTAGACTACTGACTCGGCAAATTTAATTGAGGATTATCTGATATAATTATATTTTTTAGTATTAGTTTTACTTTTACGACGAGACAGTGTTTCAGTACCTTTTCTCATCATTGTGTAATTTTTAAGTGCAAATAAAGTTTCATTATTATTGATGGGTTTTTTGGTTGTATCCTATATGGTCATTGAGCTTTTCTATTCAAAACTTGCCATCCCCTTCCCCACCTTGTCTGTTGGATGGTTTCATAAAAGATACATTTATCTTTCAAGTATACATATTACATGAAATATATTTTCACCCATAAAGAGTTCCCTAAAAATAAATGTGACCTCTAAGGCATTTAACATGGCCCCCTTACTTGTCCTTGACCTGGGGGAGGGGGGATTGCCTATTTATTATGCCAAAACACAGTTTTTGTAACACATCTATTTATGAACAAATGAAAATCCTGAAAATAGAATATATAGCTGACCCTCACACCTGGCTATTAGAATTCTGGAAAATCCTGTACATTTATGTGTTAAAATGTATTAATTTTTGGCAATATTCTTCCCTAGTTCTGGCCATGTATGGAAAACACTTTCTACATGCAAGTGTCTTTTCCAGTGTCCCAAGCTTAGCCTGCACAGCTACAGTAACTTCGTTGAAGAAGGAAGACATAGTCTAGTCCTAAGGGCTTTTAGATCCCTTTTCAGATAAAACAAATCCTGATTTGTTTTTTGGCTGCACATCCAAGGCTAAATCAAGGAGACACCAAATTAGAGGCAATCTTGGGTCCAAATACAGATTGATTCAAAAGCACTTAATTTTCCTTTGACACTGATATATGGTAACCTTACAATAAATGCAGAGTGCGAGCAGTATGAGCCAATAGGAACTGCTCCTATTGCCAAATATAGCATGTTTTATTCAGTTTGATGCCCAGTACCCAGATCATGAATGAGAAAGAGTGTTGTACTCGTACCCTGAGTCAGATGTTTTTAGCTGCACCATTATCACAACTTGACCTTGAAGGACACATTGCATAGATAATAACAGAGGTCTCAAACAGCATTATGATTAAAAATAGCTGGAGAAAGTAATTCAATAGTTGTCTATAACTTTATTCCTTTTTACTATTGTCCTAACATTACCAAACATTGCTGCTCCAGTTTTAAACTTAGCCCAATTTCTTATGATAAGCCTTCTCTCTAATAAATGCAACCCTCCTCAAAAATAGATGGAAAAAATGAGCCTCTGAGGGAGTATTTTACGGTATATGTATAAATTATTTATTACACAATGGATCAATCTCATTAAAGACTATATTCTGTTTATATATTGAATCAATTCACTGTCAATTTCTGTGCAAGGAAACCATATTGTTGCGAAATTCGACTACCACATTCCTCGTCTAACTTACGCTCCCTTTGAACATGATCTGCACATTGCCTCGCCTACTCTAACTCTTCAACAAGATATTTCAACTCCTTTATCATTGGTTTTGATGCGGAAAGTTTTATTTAAACACGAACGGCACAAATACCTTGAACATTGGTCAGAGTACATGTTGTAAATCGACATCTGTAAGCTGTTTGAGAGCTATTAAGATTCCATCTAATTTCGCCTTATCTCTACAAAATTAAACGCGGTGGTTTCTAACCTCATTATTACAACGATAGTAATTTTCCTTTGCTTGTGATCATTTCCGCAATTGCCTGACACTTCGCGAAAACAACTTCTTCCGATGCGGTTGATCCGGTCATGTTTATTGCTTTGTTTTTACCAGCCAATCAGAAGTGTCCTTTTTTGGATTCGACCAGAGGTTCGTTGACGCTGGCCAAAAGGATCGCAGCCTCTGGGAACGAGACTGGGAAAGTCCGAAAATATCGGACTTCCGACTGAACTGCGCATGCTTAGGGCTCAGAGAGTTTCTAAGTGTTCTGTTTTACTTCCGTTTATTTGAATTGTTTGAAAAGCCAATCAGAATCGTCAATCTATCGGATCTTTCAAGAGTCTCTCGTTTCGTCAAGACGGCGCAAAACGGAGCGAAGAATGGAGCGCTGGTTGCGCCGATACAGTCGAAGCTCTCGTGAGCGGACACCCTCGGGACGCGAAAAAATTGTCCGTAACTGGAGCTGACCGCTTACGAGAATGGTCCTCGTGGCCACGAGCTCGAGGGGGTTTAGGGGATAGATGGCCGCTTATGGGAGCTTGCCCAGCTAACAATAAATGGTTGTGTCGAAAACGAAGACCCAAAAACGAAGACCGAAGACCGAAGACCCACTGGTCTAAAACGAAGACCCACTGGTCTAAAACGAAGACCCTGTGGTCTAAAACGAAGACCCACTGGTCTAAAACGAAGATCCACTGGTCTAAAATGAAGACCCACTGGTCCAAAACGAAGACCCTCTGGTCTAAAACAAAGACCCCATAGTCTAAAACGAAGACCCACTGGTCTAAAACGAAGACCCACTGGTCTAATTAAAATGTCAGCTGAGCGCGCGACAAACTTGACAATTACTTTATCTCAGTCCGTACAACATGTGTCAAACTGTGTAACGCAATTAAATTCCAACAGTATAGATATATACGTTTTAGTCGCCGACAAATTTAGTATATTTTGTCGTCACCAATATTCTAGTTTTCAAATGCATATGAGCAAGTTATGACAAGGTGACTTCGTTACTTTGCTATACTGTCCTTATCATATAAAGGCGCAAAGGTCAACTGTGCGTGACTCGCAAATTTATTCACAATGTGCTACAAGAATGTGATTATTAGGGAACGCTTGAGCCGGGTAATAGTGAAGCGTTGTTTAGAGCCTCTATTGGGCAGTTGAAATTAACTTAATTAGGGCTTCAAAAACGGACAACAAATTTTTCGTTTTCGCAGAGCTGCATGTTCTCCGGTTATGATCACTATCACTGTTACTGTTCGACTGTTTGTTTCAGTCGAGAACTTTAATTTGCGATTTTGTGATCTTGTTATGACTGGTGAGTTTTCACGCTTTGTGTGCCAAGTTGCACCTTTTTTAATGAAATAATAAAAATACGAGAAATTGAAAACTTTGGCCGGGTGCGAATCGCACCATATGTGAATCATGCGTCAAAAGACATTTATAAACATGATAAATGGACACAAATTTCGAGCGTGTCCAGGATCCAAACTACTGGCGAAGGGAAATTTTGACCGCATGGTAGCAGTTTTGTCAAGACAAGGCAAACAGTATACACCCAGTGTCTTTTAGTTCATTATCTACACGTAAACTTCGCACTAAGTTCTTTTTCCCGAGAGTGCTTGCTAAAAAATTATTTCTCTTAAGTATTGCGTCTTATCAGGCACTGAAATTACCGCTCGATAAAGCTTATTTCGTGGCCTTTGCGGTTGTATTATCTGTTCATATCAGCTGTCAAAATCGTATTAGCAGCGATGGTAAACTAGCGGAATGCAAATATTAGAGAATAATTTACAAAAGCTCTTTTCTTCCAAATGCAGGAATTTTCATCCTGAAACAAACTTTTTCCTTTATCCTTCTGCTATTTATATTCCAAATCTAAGAGACGTCGAACGAACGCCGATTAAACTTCAATTTTGTTTTAGTGGCGGTAATTGAGCATCTCTGTCACACACATCTGGTTGCAAAGTTCAAGTCGAGCATAATAGCCAAAGACAAACTTTTTCATCCAGTGTTTGAAAATTCAAAAATATCAGACGGGAATATCAGGCTAAAAGCTTTCTCTAAGCTCGCCGAAACCGACGCAAATCTATGTTTATGACTCGATCAACAGACAACGCGGTTTTCGAAACCTCACCTTTTATTGATCGTCGCTTGCATTTGCTATCTACTGCTGTAAAAATCACTCACATGACTTTGCGTTCCTCTTATAAAGGTTTTCATTTAGCCGTTCAAAAGCTATTTTGTCGCCCCGAACTTTGCAAAAGGCTCTGTCACAGACAATTTTGCAATGAAGCCCGATCGAAAGTATAGCAGCGCAAATATTTTTGCCGCTTTCGACCAAAATTTACCGTACCTGTATGAGTAAAGTAAGGACTACCAGTTCGCCTATACATTCACATCCCAATTGTTTCAGGGGCACCCAACGACCCAAAGCAGCCAAAAGCTGTGTAAAGGCATTTTTAAGTACATTATGGTGTTTGAAGTCTGTTGAAAGTGATGTTTTGGTTAGCTCTAGAAGAAAACTTTGATCTGTTCGGATTCCCTAGCTGAAATGTTAACTGCCCAAAAGTTTTAGGGAACAAAATCTTTCTTTGAGAAAATACTAGTTGAAGTTAACTTTCTAGGGAACCTTTTTTTTCTTTCCGAAAATACTAGCTGACGTTTTTTACTGCCAAAACAGCAATAACAACCTTTCCGAAAACCTCAGGGGGTATGATTTGCACATTACGAATCTTTTAGGCCACGTTTTACTTACGAAAATCCGAGTGCACTCTTTAATCAACACCGAAAGCCTTAGGCGAACTACCCTCCACCGAACAGATATCTACCGAAACTTGTCGTTGGGTGCCCCTGTTGTTTTAATTATCGGAAATTGAAGTCGGCGAGTTCGAAAGGAAATGAAGTCTCACTTCATTTATTATTCAACGACTTTGCCAAGTGGCTCTAAGACTTGACGTCTTGATGCTCTTGACCTACCGACGAAACTGGACTGTCATCCTGCGCAGTAGTTTGCATTAAAGAGAAAGCCTAAAAAAATTTTTTTTCAGTACCCGACTCCAATTTGACTTGAGGTTGACTTGTGACTCGTGGTTGACTCGGGCTCGTGGTTGACTCGTTCTGCGACATAACTCCGACACATTGAAATGAACCCGTAGTCTAATGTACGGACTGTCCATTTAACAAAAATTTAAAGATACGTCATCTTTTGACCTACGCCAGAGGTCTTCGTTTTAGACCAGAGGGTCTTCGTTTTAGACTAGTGGGTCTTCGTTTTAGACCACAGGGTCTTCGTTTTAGACCAGTGGGTCTTCGTTTTAGACCAGAGGGTCTTCGTTTTAGACCAGTGGGTCTTCGTTTTAGACCAGAGGGTCTTCGTTTTAGACCAGTGGGTCTTCGTTTTAGACCAGAGGGTCTTCGTTTTAGACCAGTGGGTCTTCGTTTTAGACCACAGGGTCTTCGTTTTAGACCAGAGGGTCTTCGTTTTAGACCAGTGGGTCTTCGTTTTAGACCAGTGGGTCTTCGGTCTTCGGTCTTCGGTTTTGGGTCTTCGTTTTCGACACATCCAACAATAAATACAGTACCGTACAGGAAATGCAAAAAAAAAAAAAAAATACAGCCGTATTAAATAACATTTTTGTTTTATTGCGTCCTATACTGTACAACCCTACGATATAATGACGATAACTGAACAGTAATGTATTACAGTGTATACTGCAGTACTAGGACTTTCCCTTACTGCTTTTTAACCAACATCAACATATTAAACATTAACAGCATCAACAAAAAGTAGTGATACAGTTTAAAATGTTTAAGACCTGTGTGTCTTTCAGTCAGGCTTCAGTTTGTATTAGTCTGGTTAGTTACGATAGGTAACTGCGGATGGAAGACTGCTTCAAAACAAACACTGAAATACGGTACTGTAATTACTGTAAAATCATTGTGACGAACGCCGATGTGAAGTTGATCACAGGCTTCCCAAGCTCAAAATTCGACTCTGCATCAGCTTGTTTATATAGAGAATTGTATGGGAAAGTCGCCGGTTTGTAAAAAAAATGTGTAAATAACTATCTAATCAGAAATAAAGTTTTCCTACCTCAAATGTGTCGCGTACTTGTCTCTTGTGCCGATTTTGAAGCCATTCTGACGCCGTTTAGTGAAGTTTTTTTTAGAAGGAGAGACAACGATTTCGAAAAACTTCACTAAACGGCGTCAGAATGGCTTCAAAATCGGCACAAGAGACAAGTACGCGACACATTTGAGGTAGGAAAACTTTATTTCTGATTAGATAGTTATTTACACATTTTTTTTACAAACCGGCGACTTTCCCATACAATTCTCTATATAAACAAGCTGATGCAGAGTCGAATTTTGAGCTTGGGAAGCCTGTGAGTTGATTGATAAAAACAAGGTACAAAGGTTGTTAATAGAATTTTGTTTGGGGTGTCCGCTTACGGGAACTTAAAAACAAAGAAAAAGTCTAAGTCGTAATCTCTGAAAGTGTCCGCGGCCGCTTACGGGAATGTCCGCTTACGAGAATGTAAAAATACAGAGTTTGTATGGAAGTTAAAACGGGGTTTCAAACAAGGCGGCCGTAAGTAGACCTGTCCGCTTACCTCGTTGCCAGGGAGAGGTTTTGACGAGGAACACTGGGAGCGACATTGTTTCCCGCCAGTTGGCAGACGCCAGGTCGGTTTTTCAACATGGTGGATAAACAACAGATCTGAGCATGGATGCTGAAGTGAGTTCAAAAAAAGACATTTTTAAAGACGTCAGATTCTTTTTAGCCGAAGAAAACAATGAAGAGGTATGTGATGAATTCTTTGTTGTGATATATATTGTAATCAAGCATCGGAAGGCCAAAAAAGTTTACGTTATTCTGGTCGGTTGTGTGTGTAAACATCAGACCATACGCCTTGTTTAAACTTGTTGAGGTTATTACTACAAGCAGTAATATACCCTTTGTCGAGAAATAAACGGCTCATCAACACCAAAGTATACCAGCGCTTGAATGCATTTTTCCACTCCAACGCCACATGTAAGTTTAAAGATCGAGTGACCAATTTCACGTTCGATCTTGTAAATTTCCCTCCAAGGAGAAACATTTGCACGCTTTTAAGTTAAATTTTCGTCGGATTCTTTTATCCTAACTTGACCCAAATGCACAGCAAAACCCAGTTTTTGCAGGTGAGGCGTTATATAATGGCTGTAACCCTTTATATCCTGATGTTTAAAAATGATGATGCATGTCCGCAGTTGAACTATATATAAACTTAGTCTTATAAGCTTAATTGTTTTTTAGGTAAAGCAAGTACTGAAATCTGGTGGTGCTGCTCGTGAGTTTTACATCAGCGATCTTGTGACACATGTCATTGCCAAGGACACCAGCTTTCCTCAATTCAGTGAAGCCAAAGATTACAACTTAACCATCGTAAAGGTATGGCTCAGAAACAGATGGATAATTATCAGTCACACCATTGTTTTATTTGGCTGAGTTGTTCACTTTAAAGCCCCGTTCAAATGGTAATAATAGTTAATGATAGCTTTAACTATCATGCACGTTTGAACAAACTATCATGCACTATCGTCGACTATCATGAACCATCATTCACTTTGAACCTGCTCAAAATCCTCATGATAGTCAATGATAGTTTTCGCCATTTGACCGCACGCATGATAGTTGATGATAGTTTGGACCTTTCAACTATCATCGACTATCATGCGCCGTTTGAACAGGGCTTAAGAGTAGTCACAGTGGCTGTGTATAATTTATGTAATTAAACTGGTAACAATGAAGACTTTAGCATGAAACTTCTGATACCAAGCTCCTTACAATATGGCTTTTTATAACTCAGTGACACATACTTGTTAAAGGCAAAGTATGTACAGCTGTACTTGTGGCGGGAAAACTCAGATATCTCTAGTATTCTAATAGATTTTTATGTCTCTATCAAGATTCCAGATACTGTAAGTTTTTAAGACAGGGTGTCAACAAGGAGTTCCAATGTTTCAAACTCCCACTGCTCCTACTAAACCATTACAAAATGTTCTATGAATTGTCGGTCATGTAGCTGACCTTGTAGGATTTTGATCCAAGACCCCCTTTTGTTACATTTCAAAACACTTAATATGTACATGCTCATCATTGTCAAACTATTCATTTCTTGCAGCCAAAGTGGGTCTTTCTAAGCACCACATGCAAAATGCTCTTACCGTATCCTTTTACAGTGAAGAAAATGGATGTTTTTTATGGCCAAACCTTGAGTACAGATGTCTGATTTTATAACTATATAATTATTTTATTTTCAAAAGCAACAATAATTACCCATTTGCATTGAATTAAAGGCAATATTTGTCGATTGACTAAGATGACTAAAATTGACTAAAAATAAAAATTCATTAATTTTTATTTTGTGTGCAAGTATAAGTTGGTAAGTGGCCAACAGGCAAGTGCATGTGACTTCTAAGTTGATTATTACTAATTATTACTTCATGCATTTGCAGTTATGTAATGATCTTAGTGCCAACTTGTGCTGGTGTAATTGGGTTTGTGTATAGCTAAAAACACTGGTAATTAATGCGATAATCACTGGTAATTGACTATAATTTCACAGTGATGTGCTAATTGATAACATAGTTGATACTTGTGGTCAGCCCATTGCCCTGTCTCCACCCAACTCTGAGATGTGTGTGAGGTGAGACCACAGCACCGGGAACTACGTTCCCTTCTCTTTTCCATCAGTGTGTTGGTTCTTTATGTCCCCTTCCAGTTTTACATGTGTAGGTGAAGGAGACAAGGCCAGTGGCTTAGCTTCACTGCCCAATGACGTGATCATCTGAGCTAAAGCAGATGTTGAGCACATAGCCAGCATGATCTTATCATCAAATGAAGAATGATCCTCGCAGTTGTGAACGCAATTTATGCAATTGCGAAAAGAAGCTAGCTCAGTTGGTTAGAGCATCGCACCTGTAATCGCGAGGTCACGAGTTCAAACCCTGTTGAAGTCCTGAATTTTTTTTTCTGGCTTCTTTTCGCAATTGCATAAATTGCGTTCACAACTGCGAGGATCATTCTTCATTTGATTTCATTTCCGCAGTTCATATATGATTCATTTCATATATCATTCACACTCATTTCTTTCACGGGATCATATGAACCCACAATTGACCTGCTCCCAACGTCAGTGGCTTCATAGCTCAGTTGGTTAGAGCATCGCATCTGTAATCGCGAGGTCACAGGTTCAAACCCCGTTGAAGTCCTGAATTTTTTTTTCTGGCTTCTTTTCGCAATTGCATAAATTGCGTTCACAACTGCGAGGATCATTCTTCATTTGATTTCATTTCCGCAGTTCATATATGATTCATTTCATATATCATTCACACTCATTTCTTTCACGGGATCATATGAACCCACAATTGACCTGCTCCCAACGTCAGTGGCTTCATAGCTCAGTTGGTTAGAGAATCGCACCTGTAATCGCGAGGTCACGGGTTCAAACCCCGTTGAAGTCCTGAATTTTTTTTTCAGGCTTCTTTTCGCAATTGCATAAATTGCGTTCACAACTGCGAGGATCATTCTTCATTTGATTTCATTTCCGCAGTTCATATATGATTCATTTCATATATCATTCACACATGATCTTATCAGTTGTTTTTAAGACCCTGGTTTGTGGTCCGGTCTGGAGTTTGAACCATCACCTGCTGCTCAGCAGTCTGGTGTTCTACCAACTGAGCCAACCAGACAGTGGGTTTTGATTGTGCACCATGAAATTACAACCAATCATACCACTACCAATACATGTAACTATGTTTTCTGTAAATGCAGCATTACACTGCACATTACTGTTGAATGTTGATTTGAAGTTTATTATACATGGAAGTTATAACTTTTCCTTAAGTTAATAATAGATGTGATGCCTTCAAATGTGAGTCAGATCGACTCTTCAAGGGTGTGGTTGTCTGCCCTTCACAGGTTAGTACTCTGCCATGCTGACTTCCCACCTTCATTTACAGTTACCATAAAAGCTCTATTAAGGCCCCCCCTCCTCCTGTCTCTGTCAGCCCCCTCTCTCTAATAAGTCCCCCGTTTGGAAGTCGATTTTTGTGATAAGCCCCCATCTCTTATAAACCCCCTCCCCCTCTTGGGACACGAGATTTTGTAATGAGTCCCTCCTTTTCCCTCTTACAAAATCCACTTCAAGCAGCCCAGTTGGTTTGTTTTTAACAAATACACCTCAAGCACATAATACTGTTTGCTGCTCTGTATTTTAAGATGGAAAGATGAAAATGGCACATTTAAGATTTGAAATAAGCCCCCCCCCCCCCCCCCCCCCACCATTAATGGGGCCTGAAATTAAATAAGCCCCCTGGGGGGTTAATAGAGCTTCAACAGTACATTACAAAGAGTGCATGTTAGCCGCTTCACACACTCTTTTACATGTACATCGATCTACAAGTTGTAGCATGTTGCTGGCGATTAATTATTAATTAAATTACTATGAAGTAACAAAAAGCAAGTACCAATGACAATTAAAGTGTGAGACAAAGAGTGATGGGATGAGCACGGCCAGACACTGTTATCTTATTGTTACATAATTGTTAGTATTACCATTGTGTTCCATGCTATGCTAAGTAGAATGAGGACAGGCTGTGTTGAATTCTTTTTTTTTTTTTTTTTTTTTTTTTTTCACAAGTGAGCCCCCGCTTAAGAATTTCTGGGGACTTCAACAGACATGCGCTGACCTAGTCATGTGCAAGTAACGGAATGTTCATGCTAATAGTAACATACAGTGTATGTGTAATGATAAAATAACAACACCCACTTTTTTCTCATTAAACAGCACAAGTGTTGTAGTTCAATAAAATATATTTTATCCTTGGGTCAATTTTTGTTTTCCTTTGTTTTGTACTCATTATCATACATTACCATACACAAGAACAAAAGAAAATAAAAATTGAACCAAGGATAAAATTGAACTACAACACAAGCAACATTCCCAACTGCTTTAATGCCGCTGAATATTTGTACCCTTTTCAAGCATTATTTGACTAATGCTAAGTGGAGGTTAAGCTTTGATTTCCTAATATTGATACCTGTACACCACTCAACAGATACCAGAAGATGACAGAGATGCATTGTGGGCCATGGTAACATACCATGGTGGCCAGTGTCAATTAAACCTCAACCCTAACTGCAGTCATCTGGTCATTCCACGCCCAGTTGGAGTGAGTTCAATATCTCAGTGGCACGAGAATATTTTTCAAGCATATAATTTCCCTCTGAGCAATTGAAAGGTTGCATGACTGTGTATTTAGTAAGCTTATTCTGATTTTGAATGGAAGTTTAAGTTTATATTTATCACTTGGCCAGTCAAACAAAATATAATGACAGTGATTTACTGATATTCATCTCAGGACCATTTAATAAAGCTACATTTGAAATAGGCTGAAATTCCAATTCCTTCTAAAATTGTTGAGCTCTCTGGTCTTGGTTCTCCATAGTCTGTGAGCAGGCTCTCGAATTGGGGTTTCGCGATGTTTCCATATTACTGTAGCTTTTGTATCGCGTGAGGAGTTACAACCCACACAGGCCTTGTTCTGGCACTACAGAGCACAGGACCAACAGGCAGTTTTTAACTGTTGGTTTCTAATATCATCAGGCATTTTTGCAGACAGATGTTTAGCCCATCACCCAACTGATATGAAACTTGTTATGCTGGTTCCTTCTGATCAATTCATGTTGTTTTTTCTTTCATTAATATTTTAGGCTAAATATGAATGTGCGCTGAAGCATTCTGACCTTATCAAGATTGTGACCCCAAGCTGGATTGTTGACAGTATAAAGGAAAATAAAATACTGGATGAAGCAAACTATGCACCCTGCAAAGCTGAATTGAAAACAGAAACTGAAACCACAAGCTCCCTTCTGACACCTGATGATAATGACAGAACGACGACTACCCCTCTACCGGCCAATATTCCACAAGAAACGCCCTCCTCTGTTTCTACACCAGTATTGCCTTCATCAAAAGTACATGCTACTTTGCCGTCAACCCTTATGAGTCCCGTATCTCCATTGGTTACTACGACAACTGAAAGCAAAGTCTCGACAACCATACAAAGGGTATCATCCTTAGCTGTGTCTGTCTCAGTTGAGAAGATTAAATCTACAGCAAAAGGAGAGGACACTTCTAAGGAGGCAAGAAAAACTGAAACCGGCAACGAGGATGTTGAGGACGCTCTGAGTGTTGGTGTTAAAATTGTTGAAAATAATAACGAAGGCCTTGAAAATGACAAAGAAAATAAAGATGTTTCAAAGGATAAAGACGAAGGAAAATCAACAGACGTTCAAGGTTGGAAAATGAATTTGTGTTGTTTTCTAGATTACTGGAACCTTGGAATTGTGAGAGCATTTGGGTGCAATCTGCAGCACCTTTAAGTTTTTCTTTGTAGTAGACATCATGTCAGTAGCATACAGTGTACATGTCCATGCACATGTAACTTGCAAAGGTCTTTTGTCTGTTGTTGTACATGTATGTGTGGGAGGGGAGGAGGGAAGAGGATGTGGTGAGAATTGTAGATACATAAACAGAAAATAGCAAATTGAGCAGATGGTACTGTTGTGCACAATTTGAGATGGTGACATGTTAAACAGTAAAATGCATCATAATTTGACAATTAAAAGTTCATTTATATAATTGGATTTACTTTTGAATTAATTGTACATGTACAGGTGTACATGTATAAGATTCCATTATGCAGTCACATTGTTTGATTTGTTTCATTCTGTGGATGTTGTCTATCTGCATGATGATGTTCTTTAACAAACTTCAAAGAAAAACTACATACTGTACACTGTACATCTACAGTGCTGTAGCTGTCCTTATTCTTGTTTAGGATCCAATTGCCTGGCTGGCTGTGTTTTTGTTATATCGGATTATCAGGATTGTATAGATCATGGGATACTTGATACCTGGATGGAGGTGGGTACTGATCATTAATAATAATAATAATAATAATAATAATAATAATAATAATAATAATAATAATAATAAACAATAATAAACTCTATTTATAGAGCACCTATATCACTAGCTGTTCTAGGCGCTTTACAACACTGGCTGGGGGACTTTGCCAGACTACTTATAACGCAGTTTACAATTAATGAAGTAGAGTATGAGTGCCCTCATAATGTCAATATCAAATTAAGACAGACACTAGGGGTGGTCACTCTGCCAGAGTTTTGTTACGTCCCTAGTGGTTCTTTTACATCCCACAGAATCAGAGAATTATGTGAGTTGTGAGACAGCCTACGGTTTATCGTCCTTATCCGAGAAGACTAGACTCATTATCATTATTATCATTAATAGTTAAATTTGTATTATTGTAAGTTATTGCTATTGCCATAGTGTATTGATATTGCTGGTGATGTTGCCATTGTCACTGCCACTGTCATTGCCACTGTCATTGCCACTGTCACTGTTGTTGCGGGTTTACCTAAAACACGGAATCCGGAATCCGGAATCCGGAATCCGGAATCTGGAATCTGGAATCCGGAATCTAGAAACTGGAATTAATAATTAATAAGAGGGTTAAAAGAACCGAATAATAATAATAATAATAATAATAATAATAATAATAATAATAATAACATTAATAATAATCAATAAAGATAAAAATGTCTCTTCACACTACGACAAAAGGAGTTATACTCAGTTATGTTTCTAATAGCTATAGGGAGCTTATTAAAAGTAGTTGCTTCCGAGTGCTGAAAAGTTCCCGGCTCTCTCGGAATAGAAAGGACAGGTGCAATCGAAGATCTTAAGCTATAAGCACTGACCATGAAGAAGATAGATGTCTTACAGGAGGAGGTAGGTGACAGGAGTGAAGTCTTAGTCTGGGACTTGGTTTGTTCTTTCCAGTTGAGTCGATGTGGAGGGATATAAGGATAACTATTAAGAAAGACCGTATGCAGGATCATTAAATGCAACTTATAGAGCTGATCCGCGAGATTTTACACTAGTTTAACCTTAAGAAACAAACAGGCCCATGCAGTGCAGCCATCGCTGCAAAAACGGAGTGAGAAGCATTGCTATTGGGAAGAAAATCTTTCTTGGAGCAGATTAACCACGTTTATCGCCTACAGTAAAAGTAGGCCTGACCAAGTCCTCAGTTGTTGTAGATATCCTTAACCAATCAGAAGTGGAGAGCAGCGGATTTTGCGTGCTCAAGGTTCCTACATAAAAGTTTCAAGGTATATTGGGCACCATACTGACTTAGGTTTTTTTCGAAAAAAAGAGCAATGACTGAAGACGGTACAACTGTATGAGGGTGAAAATGTTGTAAGCAAACGAAAGCGCTAAAACAATCCTCACCCAGCCCCCATAGCTATCATTTCCAGGTGGGGCATTTATAAACGTCTTTTCTTTTTTTTTTTTTTTTTTTGGAAATAAATATTTTTTTGTCTTCTTTTTTTCTCCAATTAATCTCTCGGATTATATTTATTTCGTGTTAGTTTCTTTTTTTCTGTATATTTAAAAGTTTTTTTTTTTTTAAGTGATCTTTCTTCGTCTTTTGGAGATGTTCCTGAATGTACCGGGATGTTCCAGAATGTCCCATGTTCCACGTTTTATCGACGGCCACTCGACAACCTGAAATGTACGCGCCGATACAGTTCCCAAACATTCCAGCATGGAGCAACAGACAATGACCAATCAGGCGTAAGCGTTCCCACGCGCAATTAAGTCAAGATATGCAAAGTGATTTTTCTCTGCTTTTTGGTCACGAAGCGTTTAAAATAGCTCTTGTTTTATAAAGATCTAGCTGAAATCAATAACAAAACATTGAAAACGGAAAAAACGTTGCTCGAAATCAAAAAAGGTTGATCGAAAATCGAAAGTTGTTCAAAAAGTTGCCGTCAACTTGTGGACAGGCCTAACACTATTCATCGACAAAAAGAATAAGAAAAGGTGCTTTTAATTAAAATGATTTTAATTTAAAATGTTCAAAATGCACAAAACATTGATTAGTATCGTTGAAGTGTGATTGAAAGCTGTGTGCTTTAAAGGAATCAGGTGGTTTATTAAAAGCAAAACCAAAGTATTAAAATGCTGCCCTAGATTGACTGATTGCTTCATTGCTTGATTGCTGCAAAACTCAGGCTAAGTCATCATATAATTTGTTGACCATATTATTACCCAAGTGACTTCAACCTTTGTCAAAATTTTTTTACCAAACTTCTGTACATTCCGTATTCCGGATTTCATATTTCGTATTCCGGATTCCGGATTCCGGATTCCGGATTCCGGATTCCGTGTTTTAGGTAAACCCGTTGTTGCTAATATCAGTGCCACTGTCATTGCCAATGTCATTGCAAATGGCTGCGTGCACGAAGTTGGTGTACATTTGTGTCACAAAAACAGTCTCACGCTACTTTTTATCGCTTTAATCAGAAACTAAAAAACAAGTTGTCTTGTAACTTTGCAGAGTATAACTGTAGCCTATGTGCACTGGAAGGGATGGATTAATTTCATATGAAAGAGGGAGAACATAATTTTCAGAACACATCACCCCAAAAAGTGATGTATTCACTGTTTTTTCCCTCCAACACGAATGAGTGTTTCTTCGTTCTTAAAAATTCATGAAATCTAATTACCTGATAAAAGTTGAAAACACTATGCACATAAAATTCGCTTTAGTGTGGTGTAAGTTAATCCTACTTTCGTTTTCCCTGAAAGAAAATATCACTAAAAAACTAGTATGAGACACTAGTTTTCTTAACTACAAATGTCATCTTATTGCACCTATGTTTACAGTCGTCAAGTTGTTTTTGTCCTTTTTGCCTTCGTGGTTTTGCCAATCGTGCGTTTCATGCCTCCTGCACATTTTGCCAATCGCGCCTATCACGCCAAACTGATAATTTTTCATTTTTTGCCTTTTTGTAAATCGCTTTAAGCGCAGTTTAAAAGTCTGGCTTGCCAGTGCCTCGCTTTTGTTTTTCGCCGTTTTGTTTCACTATTGTCCAGCAGCAAACGTCGAACGGAGTATCTTATTTAGTTCCATTTGCAGTTCTCGATAAATAAGCAATAGGAGAGGGAAAATATCTCTAATTCTTATTTATTATTATTCCGATTTTGTTTCGTACGGCACAACAACTGGGACATATTAAACGGGACATAAAGAGTGGGCTGCAGAAATGAAGTATCAATAAACAATAATTAGCACTCCTGCAGGGCTAGTACAAAGGAAAGCATACACCAAAGATTTAATTGCCAAAACCTTGACCAGTAGCACTTATTTATAAGTTAACAAAGTATCGCTACAAGGTAGACGTTTAAGCGTGTCTTCGGATGTCCTGTAAACTGTTATTTACACCAGCAGCACAGTGCTCGGTAATAAGAGGAGACAATGAAATACACAACAAGAATCTGAGATGTTCAGATGTACATGTTCATGTACATGTTTCGTGGTATAATTTTATAACGTTTTAAGAACAAATATCAACAGCATTAATAGAAACACTTATAAAATGGCCAGTGAATGATAAATTCGAGAGACTGGCAATTTTTTTGGCTACTTTTGACCGTGACACTAAAACACCTTGAGAAGAGATGGCAACTGCAAGACGCGTGCAGCGATGTGAAACAGCTAAATACATGTCTGTTGTGATCGACTAAAATTTTGCGACCATTCGGGGTTCCTTACTTATGAATCAAGGTGAAGCAACAGGAACTAGATCTGAATAGTCATGGTAAGGATTTCCATGCCTTTTAAAGGGATAAAAAGGAAGATACACTTGATTGATTGTGATTTATTTCGAAGAAACCGGAATGCACTCAAGCGAAATTTGATATGCACTCGTATGCAAATTTGACCTGAATAATTGATTCACTGCTTTGTAAACTTGAGTTTACATTGTGGCTAGACGCGATTGATAAAAGGCATGAAAGGCAAAACAAGCAAAAAGCAAAAAAGGCAAAACAGGAAAAATGCAGAAAAGGTTAAAAGCGCCTTAAATGCAAAGGCAAAATTGGCAAAACAGAAAACAGAAGGCGCGATCGGCGCAATTGAAATTATGTAAAAAAGAGCTCATTTGTTAAGCGGCATTCCAGATTGTACGTTGGGAGCAGTTAGTATTTTTCCTCTCTGGCTCTTCCGAAACATTTTTAAACCAAACTTGCACTCTTTAATAAACTACATAAAATTTGCTTTGTCATGGTGTATATATTTAAGAGCAAAAATGAATATTTTGCGAAATGCAGCAATTCTAAAACAAATTTTACACCAAGTTTTCGCTATTTTTGCTTTGTACACCAACTTCGTGCACATGGCCAAATGTCATCGCCACTATCACTGTCATTGCCACTGTCACTATTATTGCCAATGTTATTGTCAATGTCATCACCACTGTCATTGCCACTACCACTGTCACTGTCATTGTCATTGTCAATGCCACTGCCACTGCCATTGCCACTGTCATTGTTACTGTCACTGCCACTGACACTGCCGCCGTCATTATCATTGCAGTCAATGTCACTGCCACTGTCACTGTCATTTCCAATGTCATTGCCACTGCCACTGCCACTGCCACTGCCATTGCCACTGTCATTGTTACTGTCACTGCCACTGTCACTGCACCGTCATTATCATTGCAGTCAATGTCACTGCCACTGTCACTGTCATTTCCAATGTCATTGCCACTGCCACTGCCATTGCCACTGTCATTGTTACTGTCACTGCCACTGTCACTGCCGCCGTCATTATCATTGCAGTCAATGTCACTGCCACTGTCGCTGTCATTTCCAATGTCATTGCCACTGCCACTGCCACTGTCATTGTCAGTTATTGTTATTCTTAATTTTGGTGAAAGTCAAAGTGTATTTTTATGCATATAATGTACATGTACATACAGTCTGCAGGGCTCGACCTTGGCAGTGGTCAACTGGCCAAATACCACTGGATTGTCAGTTTTAGCTAGTGAAATTCCCTCAGTTACTAAGCCATATTGGTTACTAAAATTATGGAGGCAAATTTCTCTGTCAACCGCTCAAGATCGTGCTGTGAAAATTGTGACTCAATGTTTAACATGCAGAAAGAAAAAAACGAAGTAATCTTTCGTGTGACTGAAAGTGAACTGCTTCATGACCAAGCCACATTCAGCTAAAGAGACTGCATCCGAGTGTTCCCATCGTGCACTTCAATCATAAATGAAAGTACCCACCATATTGTTCGCGCTTTGATGATCTTCAATGGATATCAGAGATTTTCAAAACTTGGGTAATCACTAACTTGAACTGAATATTTTATGACTAGTAGAAAAAGCTACCATTTTACTAGCCATAAGCCTACTGGTAACAAAAGTTAAGGTCGAGCCCTGAGTCTGTATTGCAGTTTTGGGATTAGTTTTTTGGAAATTGCGGCAACTTTATAGAGCGGAAAATTGTTTTTACATTTGACTGTGTACAGTGTGTAAGCAACTCTTCATCAGGCTTTGGCTTGGACCATGTACATGTAGCAGAAAAATGAAATGTTAGTGTAAGTTTTCTTGTGACATGATAACATGTGTGTATTCCTTCTCTCTTCTGGGAGAATAGGGTCATTTTGGTGACATGCAATCAATTCAATGATAATAACGATAATAAAAATTTATTATAATTGTCATCATCATTATCTTATTGATCATACTGTAATTAATTATGCCTAGTTTGTATTTGTTTTTTAGGTTGTAGAGCAACATGGAGGTGTAATCAGCCCATTCTATGGAAAACGCTGTACACATCTATTGTGCCTTAACCAACATGGCAACCTTTATGAAAAGGTACTACACTTGCATAATATTTAAACATTGTTTTAAACACATTCTTACAACAGAAGGTGATTGTTCTGCAATCTTTTCACAATAAAAATAATTCATTTTTTCATGCTAAAGAAGACCAGAGTTCATGATGAATACTAGCGGTATAGTAGTCAAAACGTGCTATCCACATCTACAGTACATTGTACGCTGTACGCTTAATCGTGAGACAAACATTTAACTTAACTATCACTAAATGGATGTATGTACTTTACATTGTGGTTTGTGGGTTGTAATATTTAATATGAGATAGAAATGTAAACAGCTGTAATTCTGTGGTTATTACTTTTATAGGCACTTTCTGATGGCAAGAGAATTGTGACTGCACACTGGTTAAATGATGTGCTACTAGCAAAGAGAGTGTTTCCCCCATCCAATCCCCTCCACCTTCCTGTTCCATTTAAGGACAAAGTCAATCAGTGCCGAAGTATGGTTAGTGATATTCTATGAATGGTGACAATTTTGTAATGAAGTTAAACTGCAGTTTTACAGCTATATTAACTGTACATTTAACTGTTATGTAGAGAATTGACTGTCACAGTGTCCATTCAATGAAGAAAGGGAAGGAATTCCACCTTTTGATCTTGTAAGCCTAGCTTATCTCCAGGTTAAAACACAATACAAAGGTTGAGCTAATTTTAAAATAACACAACAGTAAGCTTATCTTGATAGATACCTCTTTTCTCCTGGGTAAATCCAGATGGATTTGCCACAGCTTCTCTACATCATCTAAAATTTCATTCCTTGATTGTGATTATTTTTAAATACCAGTGGTTAGTTTGAAAGCTCCTCTGCTCCTCTAACAACTGCACACTTCCTTCATAAAAATTAGTAGCTAGTCTTTTTGTGGCAGATGTAAATTTGTTTGTCTATGCTTTCACTTATGTCTGTATTAATGTTTATGAAGAGTGAATAAAACTGAATTTAGACAGAGAATCTGTACAAAAAACACTGCCCCTGAATAGAGACAATTGGTTCAACCTCCAAGAATATTTCTTTGTGTTGCTGTCAGTACAAACCAAAGGCACTTTCATTTACAGTACAATGTACATGCATGCTCACCAGAGAGGATTAATAACCTTGCAGTCTACAAGTCTGTGGTGACCAAGCCTGCTCCCATGGGGGGTAGGATGAAAAGATGGTCAGCATTTAAAACTACAGGAGGTAAACATAAAAAAAATGTTTTTTTTTTTTTTCATTGGATGGAACATTTCTTTTAATAATTGCCAGGTCATCACAGTGACAGGATACACTGGCACCCAGCGAACTTTACTAAAGAACATGATATTCATTGTGGGAGCAAAATACACTGGCTATTTGACACGTGCTAACACCCACATTATATGTAAGAGGTATGTGTATAGTCATTTTACAGACCTGTCAAAATGTGCCAGCATCTTTATAGCAAATTTGCTGCCTACAGCCTACTTGGACTTCACTGTGAGTTCTCTAGCAGGCAAGTTTTGCTGGTAGTTCGTGCCTACTACTCCAGCTACAGTGTATGCTGTCTACTAGTACTACAAAACATTTTGACAGGGCTGTTTCATTATAATTTTTAATGATTTGCAGGATAGCAGAATATGGATATGTTACAGCTGTACAGGTCAATAATGTGATCTCAGATTATTTTTAGTTTAACCTTGGTCAAAGTTAAATCCCTTTGTTTTCTCATGAATAATTAGGGTTAGGAGACAAAGGAATTTCATTTTGACCAAGGTTAAATTAAAAATAACCCAGGGTTGGAAATAAGGAAAAACAGATTGATAGGTGATTTTTTTGTGAAGGTGCAAATCATTACCCCCCCGACCCCCAACATTTTGGAAATCCCAATAAAGGTACAATTTTCTGTTGTGACGTTAGTGTCTACTTTATTTGAGTATTCTATTTGAGTTGTCGAAAGCCAACTCACAACGTGAACAGTTCAACTTGAACTAAGAACTTAGTAACACAACTTCCGTGCGAAACATTGCTTCAGAGGATTGTCATCCGGTATTTTATGGACCATGTGTTTTCGAAATTGATCTCCAAGAGTTTCTCAATTGTTGTGGTCGTTTGCATCTGAATGCATTGCACTGATGTTATGTTCATTGATGGCACTTCTTTGCCAGTTGTTGCTACCTTTCATAATAAATACATCGCTGTAGTTTCTACAAGAAGCAAGTTTCTTCTGCCACTTTGTACATATTCGACAGTACATACGATTGTCGCAAATTTCAAGCCATTTGAATTCAACACTCCACTTCTTTAAAGTGTGAGCCTTTGGAACATTGCTTGCCATGTTAAATGTCCATGAAAACTTCTTTCCATGTGCTTCTGCAATCTCCAATGTCAATTCAAACACCCTCCTCTAACATTAATGAGTTTCTGCAGTCACATTGTACAGTGGTTATATTTGAGCACGAAACATTTTGAGACACCATTATGGATCGCAAGCGTGAAATTCTGAACTTTATCAGAGATGAACGCCTTGATGTTGTGGAGGAACTTCATGAAAAAGAACTTCAGCTGCTAGACATAACAACACCTTTATCAGTGCTAATGGGCAATAATTGTTCACTCCTGGACAATATATTATTATCGTTTATTCTTGGCAGATACTCTCAACATGTTAGCCAGCTTGGACGAAATTGAGGAGTTTCTATTGAGAAATTGGTGATTGTGTATATAATACTGGCTCTTATAAACAACGGCTCTTTTAGGAGCCACAGCACTGAAAAAAGCTTTGACCAATACACTGTATATATATTTTTTAAAAATTTATTAAATTTTATTTAATTTTTCACTGGCAAATTTGATCGGTAATAACCAATCACCGGCCGTTATTTCCAACTCTGAGAATTTAACCTGTAAATAACAGATACATTTGCCGTAGTTGAAAACACCAAGTCTAACAGATCTACATACTGTACATCTCTCTCTCTCTCTCTTTCTCCTTTCTCTTCCAAAATAATAAATACAAGTCATACACAAAATTGTGAAGTACCGTACTCAAAGCAGTTGGACAAAAGTGTGTTAAAGTTGCTGAGCCAATTTTGCTGGTTTTCAATAATTATGTATGCAATGGAACCCCTGTACTGGCTCTTTCCTACTACGCTATGAGACTCTATAACTTATTTTCATAATCTTTTTTTTGTTTTTGTTCGAACTGGCAGTGCTACTGGAGACAAGTACAACAAGGCACGGGAGTGGGGCATACATTGTGTGAATGCTAAATGGCTGGGGGACATTGTTACAAGTATGTGGTGCAATGTTACTGAAAATATTGTGACTTAGAGCATTGTAGTTGATGTTCTGTATAAAAAAAATACACTATTTCATACAGTTTGTGTTTCTTGCCACATAACCAGAATGCACATTGTTTACAGTCTTTGCGATAACATATAATGTATTGGTGTTCATTCTTTATCCACAAGAATTTAGATTTTATTTGTAAATATTTTGCTTGTTCCACTTGGTAGCTGGATATCCATCACCATGTAATCTTGTCAGATATTCAACCCTTGGTGTTCCAGATGAACTTCAAATAACCAAAGACCTTCTGGTCAGAGAGCTTATATGTAAGTTTGTGTACAAGTAATTTGTGCCTACACTGGGCTGGAATGTATTTGCAGGAATTTATGAAAAGAGTGTTTCCTTTGTTTGGTTTGTTGTTTGTTGTTTGTTTGTTTCTCTATCATACCTTTAATCTTTTTTTAATGAAACAATAATTAATTTTATCCCTGTTCCTCAACACCCATCTTGGTGGGAGAGGTTGCAATCTGCGTAGTCGTAAATTATGGCCCCCAGCATGAACATCCCAGGAAGACAATAACAAGTCATACATGTATGATATTCAAGTTTTGCAAAGGCTAAATGTTTTGAGCAGAGTTTCTAGTGGAATGTTTTTATAGATTTGCATGTGCAATTTTACTGTAATTGTTTCTTTTTCACTAATTAGCTCCCTGGCAGACATTTGGTGAAGGGTCCGATGCCCCACAGGTAAAATGATCAGCATGTAGCTTAGCTTCTATCCTAATACCAGAGCTTCTGATATTTCACGTGGTTGCGGACCCGTGAAATTCAGGTAAATCCGCGAAATCCCGCGAAATTCCCCCAAGACGAAAAATACCGCGAAATCTGCCAGATATATTACCAAATACATGTCGATAAAGCATATTTGATACTTGGCTATTAGACCGTCCTTTTTTTATGCACCACAAATGTCCAAATTTATCTTGAAACTTCATCACTGCAACGAGCAAATGAGTAAATAACGTCCCAATTTAACTACATGTACCAGGCGTTCTTAGATTAATGTTGCCGTGAAAAACTGGGCACTAGCCACGATGTGAAACGTCTTGCCATTGGTGCATTTCTCGAGCACATTGTTGTTGAAAGAGCAAATGATTATGTCTGTTAAAAACATGTTAAACAACGCTGGTCATATCGACGCAAAATTGAATGATTTTAGCAAAATTTGCCAAAAAAAATTCAAATGAAATCAGCTGTTTTTTTCTGATTGGTTCTCCATGAAGTTTACCCCTGAATTTTCACGTGAAATCGGCCGATTTTCCCGCGAATGTGCCCCTGAAAATCCCGCGAAATCGGCCGATTTTTCCACGAATCTTGACTTTTTTTCCGCTAAAATCCAGCAAAATCGGCCAATTTTTCCACAAATGTTGACTTTTTCCTGCGAAAATTCTGCAATATCGGCCAAATTTTCCGCGAATTTGCCCCTGAAAATCCTGCAAAATTGAACTTTTTTTCTGCAACCTATCAGAAGCCCTGTAATACTGCTAAGCTCTTCAGTAAGTAATGTAAATAAATACAGCATACAAAATGGCACGTCCTTTCGACTGTATGGATAATATTATTATACATGTAGGAAAAATGCATATCAGTCTCCACTTTCTTTTCAAATCAATGATTGTTTTCACACAGTTACATGTATATACTTGTCTAATACATACAGCAATTACAATTAATATAACTCCAATCTAACAACTAGTGGCGAAGGTCCAGGAAAACACGTTCATTGTGAAAGGAATAAGCAAAATCTAGTTACAGTGCAATCTTGTGGAAAATGACCAAAATGTTGATCATTCATGTAGGTTATTAATAACTTTTGCTGACTGTATGGCTTATCAAGTTCCTCTGCACTGTATTCCAATAATGGAATTACCATACTGAGCTTAAAAAATTTTCAGTACTTATAATTCATAGCAGCCCTGTGATGTGCATTCATGTGTAAGATCATCTTCGTATCCTGATCCTCCTTAGAGCAAGCGGATTGAACACTTTGCTTTAATCAATAATTTTTACAGGCAATGAACAATGGTAAAAGGAAGCTTGGGGAACAGGTACAGTGTATTGTTTAAAATTTCACCTAACATACAGTAAAATTAATGGACAGAAAAATTTGATCAATCTGTTTTGGAGCACACACCATGTAAGCTACAGCACATGTATCTGTAAGTTGTAAGTGCTCTTTCAATAATCTTTCGTGTGCAACCATTTACAGTGTAGATAAAGTCCTTTGTTGAACAAAGTCAGGTTGTTCATTTTGGAAGCTAAATCATCTGTGATCTATTTGAGCCCTACTAGACTAAAAACCATGCAATCATTTAATATTATACTTTTCATGAGGTTCAAGCTTTATCTGTTTTACATTTTGAGTTTTCTGTTAAACATATTGTGCTTTTGGCTATGTTTACCAGTAGCAATTAGATATAACTATTTAATAATGTTCTAGCCATCCATTTGTGGACTTTGTCAACAATTTGACGCTTTTGGTTATTTTAAAATGGTCATCAAAACCATTTATACACTTGAATTAGCCATTAGTATCCAGGTGTTAGTGTACATTTTCTCATTAATTCACCATCACGATTTTTCAAGGTTAAGTGTTTGATAATGACATCATGTGACATTAATTTGTTTTGTTTTGTGTTATGAGACCAAGTCTGAATGACTTTTTTCTGGATTATTGGTTTGTTTCAGAGCTCACCAGAAAATGGACAAATAAGGAAAGCAAGGTGGGTGGAGACAAAGCTTATGCCGCAGATCATTATACATGGTTCACTTATTATGATACCACTGTGGTTCTCTTTGTATTCTTAATAATAATAATAATAATAATAATAATAATAATAATAATAATAATAATAATAATAATAATAATAATATGTCTTGAGGATAGCAGAAGAGTGAACAGAGACTTTTTAAGTAATTTTTGTTTATTTATTATAGTGACCCTCCACGGGAAAACAGGGAAAAAGGTGATTGCACGGGCACGCATGCGATGACACGGCACGCTAAGTGTGTCACAATGGCACAGATATGCGCATATTTAATGACTAAAACAAAGAGTGTCAAGGTGCTATTGTTTGCCACGCAAAAGCCTTTATCAAAAGCACTGTGCAAAACGCCACGCTAGGCGTGCGATATGACACGCGTGCCAAAAGACATACGAGTAATATTGCACGGTACACTCATCGAAGCTCGAAAGACGATGAGTGAGAAAAAAGATTAAACGCGACTAATGAAATATTTCTCAACATTTCGTATCCCCGTCTGGTCATGTAATATCCTCTATATAACTTGTGCCATTTTTTTTACTCACTACACAAAGAAGACCAGGAAACAAACAGTATAAAGCAAAAAATCTCACTGACCAAGCCAGTCAGTGGCTTATTATACTTTGCGAAATGAAATGGAATGAAACGTGATGAAACACTGCAGTTTGCGCAAGTAGCGCGAAATGAAAATCTCATCATTTGCAAAATTTGAATAACACAAAAAGCAAGCAATTGCACGCTAAATGTTTACATTTAAAAGGGCTACACATCACTGTATTAAAAAGGTCGCTGAAACTATGATCTGTTGGTCCAAACTGGGTTAATCTTCGAGCAGACGTGAAATAATTGCATAACAGGAAAAACGCCCACTTGTTTGCATACGGTAACGCAACACGCATTTTGTCAGCCGAAGTTTGTTCGAAATTAATATTTTGGTCGAAGTACAGCAGCTCAGAACGAAGACGAAATAAATGAGCTTTAGTTTTCGGAGGCTGTCGAAGATCCAAAATCTTTCGACCATGAAAATCATCGAAAGCGCATTTCACTGGAGATGATTTATCATTCTTCTCGCAGCGTTAGCTTTTGACACAAATAATCTTTTGCTGTTTCGATTGTAAGACACAAAAATCAATCTTCAGGAATTCTCTTTATAGTTATGGCGCTTGATTTCCCTGTATTTTTCGACACAAACAACCCGGCTTAATCCAAACTCATTGTTGTTGAGCACAAATTGAGGAAAGCAAGTAAATGTAGAGATGGCGTGCTCAACCAGTTGGGAGCGACTATTTTCACCACTCGACCAATCAGGAATAATGTCTTCGCTGCCAACATGGCGTATACTTTGCGAACTTGCCTTTCAACAGCGCACTGAATATTTATACGTTTGTGACTACATCTGCATCTGCCGTTTGCTTCTTCGTTTGCGATTGAATTTTGTAAAGCGCCTGTAAAATTATGGAAGTGTGTGCTGAATAAATCGGGGCATAAATGAAGACAATTCTTTGAAAGCGTGCACAAACTCTTCGGATTCGCGAAGCCGGGATTTTCCATTATTTTCTTGTCATCACCCCACTAATGCATTAAAGAACGGTGAGTAAGTGTTAAGAGGTCTTAGAAAGTTCAGTTTATGTTCGATTAAAGTGCCCCTAACCCCTAAAATTTTTTTCATTTTAAATGATTCATCTCTGAATTAGAAGCACAACCATGAAAAAATTTTTTGATTCGGTTGAATCTTCGCTTTTCTGTGCCCTGGTAAAGTCTCGAAATTACAACCAAAAACGCCACCATTTTGTTTCACGACCGAGTTATGGGGAGATTGGGTTCAGCGCTTGTATGACGTCATCCCGGAAAAAGGAAGTTCTGTTGCGCTTACAAAGTTCTTTGAAGGAAGCTCAATAATTTTAACTCTGAGGGCAAATAAGACATGATTTTAACCGGTAATTACCGGGGCCCAGCCGCAGGCTGGGGCACCGGTCTTAAAATGTAGACGGTTCGTTTTTTCAGCGTTACATTGTTAGGGATATATCGCTGACTTGAGATATATCGCGGGCTCGTTACTTTTGGGAGTGCTTGTTGGCTGAATGAAATCCTATCCGCCATTTTGAGAAGCACGAGGCATGGAGTACAGTCAAGAGAAAGATTATAGCTTTTTAGGGAACAACACGTTTCCCAACCTTTATGATCCACTAGTTTATGAGGGAAAATTTAAGAGTGAGTATTTGGATAGCCTGCGAGCAAGCTCTCCTATTTGGGGATATCGTGAAAAGTACACGCGTGAGAGGCACGCGA